>CM057260.1:14255818-14363318 GCA_029931835.1 Etheostoma nigrum
TGCAAACCAAACCTCTGAATTCCCTCGGAGATGGAGATAAAGAGCTGAGAAAGGTTGTTGGCGTCGCCGCGAGTGATAAGCTCAGCCTTGGTTTGATTACCGCGGCGACACCGGAGGAGCTTCAGCTGCATTTAAAGAAGTTAATTTGATATACAGTATGTGTCGTTAATATACAGCAGTGTCCTGGAACCGGCAGGTACTCTGGATTATGCAGAAATAAATGAATGTTCATGTAATGGTTTCATATCCTGTTGAGAATGAGTTGTTTGGAGGAATGTTAGTTCATTTCCTTCTGAGTCTTTATTGTCAAATGAAAGTGCCTTTTTATATAAATACCTTTGCAGAGGTCAGACTTGAAGAAGGAAGACCACGCACTTTTGTTCTTGTACATACTCTTGACGGGATTTTCCTTTTTCAAGTCTGATGTCATATTTTCAAACGCTCTTGCATACTGCAAGCATTGTTGGATGTTTTTTATTTTTCCCTTCGTAAACTCCTAAGTCAGAAAAATTCAAATGTTTCTGGGTCGTGGATTTCGGACCATGACACTTTTGTGGCATTGACATGGTCCCATTAATACATAAGTTCCAGCATGCAACAGGTTCTCCCTGCACACTTTAGCTCTGTTGCAGACAGGAAATGGCTGATTAATCCCCGTTTTGTTTGTAGACGTTGCAGCGCCTCCTAACGGCCCCTAGGAGGCAGATAGGCTGACTATGGCACAGAGAAATGATCCTTTTCCAGCAGTTTGACATGAGATCCTTCCTCCTGCAGGATGTGTTGGTCCGTAACGACAGCCCCTGTGGAACCACCATCGGACCCATCCTGGCCGCCCGCCTCGGTGTCCCCGTGGTGGACATCGGGGCTCCGCAGCTCTCCATGCACTCCATCAGAGAGATGTGCTGCACCTCCAGCGTCTTGCAGAGCACCACCCTCTTCAAGGTAACCTCCTTCTGTGGAACAAACATCTAGTTTTTGTGCATAAATAGGAGCAATAACTTCTTTATAAAGCAGTTGTTTTGGTTTTGGCTCTCCTCTGGTGTTTGATGTAACTCGGATATAAAATGACCAAAGAGTTGAATCAACGCCTCACTAACAGCGCTCCATGAAGATCAATTCTATTAGAAAAGATTAGTCAATACAAAATAAGAAAATAGTCGACACAATAATTATTATTTTTAACCCTCATGTTGTCCTTGGGTCAAATTGACCCGCTTTCAGTTCATTTTATTTTTTTTGTCACAAAAATGAGCCGTCGAAGTAATAAAAAAATATAAAAAAAACTTTGGAAAAAACCCCAATAACATTGAAAAAGTGACATAAATGTCAGAAAAAGCAATAATAAAGTAAATAAAAGTGACCATGGTTTGAAGGGAAGACAACACAAGGGTTAAAAATGCATTTCCAGCTTCTCAAATGTGAGGATTTGCAGCTTTTCCTTGTTTTAAATCATCCTAAACTGAATCTGTTTTGGTTTTGGGAAAACTTGGGATCTGAGAAATTGTGATGGATATTTTTTAGTATTTTTAAATTAAGCTGGTATATTGTTGTATTGGTATATTGAAGCTGTTAAAGGGGTGCATTTGCACTCGCTCCCAAAGGTTTCTTGCACAATGTATGAGTCACCTCCTGCAAATAAACATGAATGTAAAATATATATTTGTTGAATGGGTTCTGCAAATGTTTCACGAGGAAGGAAACATCGGGACCATCTGATCATGTGTGCGCTTTGAGGAATTCAGGAATTAAATGTGTGTAAATGTAGTCACAACTTATTTGTTTTCAACATTTGATTTTATATTGAGATCATTTTTTCTTTCATCCCCTGCAGTATTTTCCATTTTCTTTTCTTTTTTTCTCTTGAGTGTTTTTTTTAAACCACGCTCCCACTTCCTGTCTGCTTCCTCCTGCAGGGCTTCTTCGAGCTGTTCCCCACAGTGAGGAGCACGCTGGTTGTTGACTAGAGACGGGAAGAACCCGAACTGATGGAAACAAAGGGTGTCATTTTCAACATGCGGGCTGATATGGAATATTAACATTTTGAAATTGCTTCAAAAAAAAATAAAATGTCGTCATTTTTATGTTGAAAATGACAATCCTTTCTTAAAAAGTGATTTCTCAGTTATAGACGGATGTCTATACAAAGGCCCAGTATGCTGTGATTATACCTCCGATAAAGAAAGCAGTACTCAAGCACTTCTTGATCTTTCTTATTGATTGAAATTGTTTAGAAAATAATAAAATGCTGAAAGGTTGGTGTTTTCTCCTCTTTCTGTCGGATTTCTCATTCGGTTCATAAACAAATGGCAGTAAATGTGGAAGGCCGGAGAGAGCAGCTGTTTACGTTTTAATAAAACATCAGATGTGCTGCTTTGCCAGGAAGTATCTGGATGGTTATTTCTTTTCAGAATAAGATGGACTTCTGATCTACGAACCAGTCATGATGCAGCCTGCAAGGAGCTCCTCCACACTGCAAGTAATGCCTGTTTTCACAACTTAAAGCTTTATCACCTTCATGTATCTCAGGAAGAAGTGGGTCAAATAACAGCTGGTTAGTCATACAGTCTGTTTTTTTTTTAGAAATAAATATTCTGAAACAACCTGCAACGCTGCAGAAAATACAAATTGAGTTAAAGCCAAAAATATTCTGTTGAGACTGTCAGAGGTGTTGATGATGGAGTGGAATGGAAATTTGTAAGTGTCCCCAAATTAATGGTAATACAATGCAACCACCATAATACTGGAGTGCTTTGATGCTATTTATCTGGACTTCTTCACCTAACGGGGTTAACAAAGTAGCAGAAACCTGCAGAAAACTCCTCTTTGTCCTTCTGAAAACTACATATTCAATCTTTCCATCCACCATTGGTTTAATGATGCGGTGCTGTTCAGCTGACTTTAACCTGAAATCAAAGTGGAAGAGGAATAAAACATAGATCTCACCATTTAGAGGTTACTCCTTTGTTGTTTTCAGACCTTTTGACACCTTTTGATCCTCTTCAGTAACAAACTCACACAAAGTAACACAAGTTAATGTTAATAGAAGTAAGCAAAGGGCCTGGTAGAAACAATAGAGCTGTATTAGTCTAATAAACAGCCTAGATAAGAGCAATAGCACTTGTAGCTTTAATATCACAAACTGGGAATAAAGTTGCAAAAAAAATGAACCCATAAGCCAAATCTATGAAATAGTTTTGATGTAGACGAAGTGCTCCGTCAGTCAGCAGATGAAACCTATGAATAATAATAGATCCTTCATCCGCCACATGGGCTATTTTAATCCTCCACTTTTTGTAGGACTTTTACTTGTTACTTGTCAGTAAAGGATCTGAACTCGTCTTCCACTACTGATGTTATTCTTCTTTACGTAGGGAGCAGTTTATTTGCTCACTTCTAGTCTTTCTCCCAGTGTGGCGCATCCTGTGGTCCTAGTTTTCCAACCAACCCATCTCTCTCTCTCTCTTTCTCCCTCTCCCTCCCTCTCTCTCTCTCTCTCACATACACACACTCATGCTCACACATTTCCTCTCCATCAGACCCGTGCAGCAGCAACCTCAGAGATGGAGAGCTGCTAGAAGCGCCCCCGCAGCAGCAGCAGTGGCCGCTCTCCCTCCTCGCTCCGGTGGATGTTGGATGTACCATGAGGTCTTCGCGGCTCTGGGCAGCTCTGTGCCTCCTCCTCACGGCCTCCTGCCGTGTCTGCGCGGCCGGCCGACATGGTAAGGCGTCAGATAACAGCGATGGAGATGCACTTCCCTTTTTAATGAACTGCATCCATCTCAGCGGCGGGCAGGGCGGCGCGTAAACACGACTCCCCCGTGACAGTTTGTTTAGAGTGACCTCGTATCACTTTATGTTGCCGTGTGTTTATTTTTATAAAAGGATATTATATAATCTACAGTTTCTCCTAGGAGATTGTTGTATTTCTTTTAATTATGCTGCAGGACATGAAGGCTTTAAGTTGCTCGGTCGTCCCATGTGTTCTGTACTAAACTCGAGTGTTAACTAAATAATAAAGGGGATCATTTAGCTCATAATCCCAGTCTATGGATATTTATATTAAACTAAGTTTTATTATGGCGTAGTACATATAAAGATCAATCTAAGCTGCCGGACGTCATTTTATATGTCTTGCATTTCCTGCTCTGCTCGGCTCATCTGCCTCCGATCTGAGTACACCGGCGCTAAATTGCGTCACTGACGCAAATGGTGTGACAGTGGGTCAGCTCGGATGTTTTGTTGTTCAGTCTGTAACGATAACAACAAACACATAAGCAAACAGCAGAGACAGGGAGAGAGAGAAATGCTTTGTGTGTAGCCAGTATATGATCACATAATAGAAAGTCATCTAATGAAATATTTACCCAAAGAATAGTGGACACTGTTAAAGAAATCAGTAGAAATACAGGCTTACTTATACTACTTATATATATATATATATACAGTATATATATATATATATATATATATATATATATATATATATATATATATATATATATATATATAATACTTACACACTGTGTTAATATGAAGGCATTTTCTGTACTAATTTTTCACAGGTGCTTTTCTGTGTTTTGATATTTTTAATTATATATATAATAATTGATGGATTAATATATAATATGTAATTAATATATGTTAATTACATAATTACATTTAATTAATATTAAATGTGATCTAATCCTTATTGGCAAAATGACACATTCAGATCAAATCATTCAACAAGCATTCACCGACTAAGGGACAACAAAACAATAATGTAATTTATGATAACGATCTGAAAAATCAGTGAAACCTTTATCTTATTGAAACTGAAACGGGGCTGCAGGTGGGCCTTTAATAATGCAATTAATTTGGCTTTTTACTGTCTGTTAAAACTCCTTGGTAGTACTTCCTGTAGCTAATGAGAGGATCCAAAACATAGCACCATGAATCACACAGTGAGTGTTTCAGCACCAGTGATACTGAACAGTCTAAGGGCGCGTTCAATCTCAAAACACTGTGGACCGTTTTGCTACGGTTTCCTGGTTGAATGACACATTTCCTTAGAACGGCTTTGACTTTAGTTTTCTCTCGTTTTGTGGGTGTGTCACACAAAGACAATCAGCAGGGAGGTGTGTGTAAACTGGAGGTAATAAAAAGTGTGTTCAACACACCCCTCTCACCCGTGTTGCTAAGTTTTGTCAGAGCTGAACATGGCCGAAGTGTTTCAGCACCACGGACAGGGATCAGTCCCTGAGAACAGCGGACCGGCTGAGTGGTTCAGCATCACGGACAGGGATCCGTCCCTGAGGACAGTGATCAGTCCCTGAGGACAGTGATCAGTCCCTGAGAACAGCGGACCGGCTGAGTGGTTCAGCATCACGGACAGGGATCCGTCCCTGAGGACAGTGATCAGTCCCTGAGAACAGTGATCAGTCCCTGAGAACAGCGGACCGGCTGAGTGGTTCAGCATCACGGACAGGGATCCGTCCCTGAGGACAGTGATCAGTCCCTGAGGACAGTGATCAGTCCCTGAGAACAGCGGACCGGCTGAGTGGTTCAGCATCACGGACAGGGATCCGTCCCTGAGGACAGTGATCAGTCCCTGAGGACAGTGATCAGTCCCTGAGAACAGCGGACCGGCTGAGTGGTTCAGCATCACGGACAGGGATCCGTCCCTGAGGACAGTGATCAGTCCCTGAGAACAGTGATCAGTCCCTGAGAACAGCGGACCGGCTGAGTGGTTCAGCATCACGGACAGGGATCCGTCCCTGAGGACAGTGATCAGTCCCTGAGGACAGTGATCAGTCCCTGAGAACAGCGGACCGGCTGAGTGGTTCAGCATCACGGACAGGGATCCGTCCCTGAGGACAGTGATCAGTCCCTGAGGACAGTGATCAGTCCCTGAGGACAGCGGACCGGCTGAGTGGTTCAGCATCACGGACAGGGATCCGTCCCTGAGGACAGTGATCAGTCCCTGAGGACAGCGAACAGTCAGTGTTTCAGCACCACGGACAGTGATCCGTCCCTGAGGACAGTGATCCGTCCCTGAGGACAGTGATCAGTCCCTGAGGACAGTGATCAGTCGATGTTTCAGCACCATGGACAGTGATCCGTCCCTGAGGACAGTGATCCGTCCCTGAGGACAGCGAACAGTCAGTGTTTCAGCACCACGGACAGCGAACACCAGTTGAATGTTTCATCTGTAGCCTAAATATAATTTAAAAAGGAAAAACATTTTCAGTGAGACGATTGTGATTGGTTTAAAGAAATGCAAACAACCCAGAATGCATCTGTGGTGTAGCCAGACCTTCCTCCACAGCGCTGTGGAGACAGAGCTGGCATGCAGACTAGTATTTGTGTTTTCATGGCACAGTGGAAGAAGATAAATCACTGTTTGGTGTGTGTGTGTGTTTTATGGCATCGCCGACAAGAAGAAAAATACAGAATATCGGCCGACATAGCCTTGAAATACTGCGTAGTGAGCTCCAGTCAGAGTGATTAGTGTGAGGCGGGATGAAGTTAAAGGTTTAAAGCTTGACTGAGGTGAGGAGGGTTGCAGCCTCGCTGCCTCTGCTGCCACTCTGCCACACCATGCAGGTTATATTGTGCTCGGTCTCGGCTGACTCATCCCAGCTTAAATATCCTCCGTCAGCCCAGAGGACGAGCTCACGCTCACACAGCAGCCACCATAGATGCCAGCAGCACCATTATGAAAATGACACTGGCAGATAATGGACGATAAAAGCACAGAGACACTGATGATGATAGGAGGCTAGAGTTCATGATGAGTCATTCGGATTTATTTAATTTATCCACATAAAGCACACTGGACCTATATTGTTTACTATGATGCTATCAGCAATCAGAAACATTACATTCCACGTTGTTATAGTTATATATGTTGACCTCAGATTTCTTCAGAAAATCTGTTCCCGTGCTTTATCTGCCACAGGGGTTTGATGTGAGTCATCCTGCCAACCTTACAGATACTGCAGCTCCTTGTTAATTTAAAGTGTTGCGACGAGTTCTCAAGCCTAAAACGAGCAGTTTGAGATTTTCTGATCGGCCACCTGAATGGTTAAGCTTTGGTTCAGTTTAGGGAGCTGAACCTCCCTGGGTAAGGTTAGGGAAGGCCTGTGGTGAGGATGAGTGCTACTCTGAGATGGGATGGAAACTCCAGCTTCCTTTACCAAAGTCGGACACGTTTTAGTTTTGTGTCTCAATAAAATCAGGATTATTTGCACAGCTACAAGAGGTCACACTTATTTACTATGGCAAATGCCTTACCACGAAATATGATGCCGCCTAGATTTATGTTTTTTAATCCCTGTATTAGATCATAAACCTGTTTTAAATCCTCTCCAGATCTACCTTCCTTGGCTTTTATGAGCTGATGTTTTGCTCTTGTGTTTGAGTTGCAGCCTTGAGTAACTGGTCTGAACAGGACGTGATGATTTATGTGAAACCTCCAAAATGGCTCCTAATATCTCCTATTAGGAATGATGTGAGGACACATAGTTCTGCTTTAATTCTGTTGGCTGAGATCCTGCTCAGGCAGAGCCACACCTTCTCATAAAACAAAATGGAGCTGGTGCTGTATGTAACTTCAGACAGTGACTCTCCACAGCACCGGCTCTCTCTCTCTCTCTCTCTCTCTCTCTCTCTCTCTCTCCTCTCTCTCTCTCTCTGATTAGTTCTAGCTTGAGAAAGACGTTAGTGAGTGAAGCCGGGAGAGAAAAGCTGGAGGAGTTCCCCCTGAGAACTGTAAAGACCTGCTGCTGCCTGAAACCCCAGACCACAGGCTCTGAGTCCGGCCATGTCCATGGGATTCTGGTGAAACTGAATCAAACAGTGTGACTCTGTGTATTAAATCAACTTTACGCCAGAAATCTCTCTCTGATTGAGTCTTATTTTCTTAAAGAATAGGGAAAGAATATTCTAAGTTGTGTGTAGAGCTGCAACTCATGATTATATGATTGTCGATTAATCTGTCCGATTTAATGGATTAGTTGTTTGGTCTTTCAAATGTCCGAAAATAATGCAAAAAGGTCAATCACTGTTCCCAAAAAGCCCAAGACGACGTCCTCAAATGTCTTGTTTTGTCCACAACTCAAAGATATTCAGTTTACTGTCACAGAGGAGAGAAGAAACTAGAAGATATTCACATTTAACAAGCTGGAATCAGAGAATTGTTTACGTTTTTTTCATAAAAGATTACTCAAACTGCTCGATTATCCAAATAGTTGGTGATTAATTTAATAGTTGACATCTAATTGATTCATCTTTGCAACTTTACTTCCATATAATATGTTTCCTTTCTCCGTCACTGACTATTTTTTTTGCATAATGTGTCCTTTTCCTTTTGATACAGCCAATTATTCTTCTCATTAGATTCCCAATCTATTGTGAAATGTCTCCTAATTATGTGTTAATGTTGTGCATTAGAGGAGCTGGTTGGTGTTAGTGGCCACAGCGATGGACAGTCACAGGACGAGTTTAACAGGATGACGATCTCCTAGACATTCAAAGAGACATGAAGAGAGAGGACAGGGACAGAGAGATAAGATGGGAGTGGTGTGTGGGTGGAGGAGAGAGGACAGAGCAGAGATTAGTCATCATGTGGAGTTTGGACGGAGGAGGCGACGGGGCGGGCGGATGGATGGAGAATCTCTTCGCTCTATGTTTAGCAGAATCTCCGTTTCCTGCCTTTTCAAATAAATTCCCTGTCTGATATGTGCCGCTGCGTTGGCAGTGGTGTCGTTGATGCTGTGTCTGACTTCTTATAGATGTCAGGTAAAAGAAAAACACAGATTTGGTTGGTTGAAAGCATCAGGAGACGCTTAGGCAGAGAAGGAAAATCCTGTCAGGTTTTTCTGAAAGACGTTCTGGTTTCTGCACATGGGAAGTCTTATTTTCTTGCCTGTAATTGAGTCTGTTTGTAGATATTTCCATTTTAATTATTGTTTCCACGTTCTTCTTCATGCTATTATAGGAGAAGGTGACATAATTCTCCTTAACCCTTGTGTTGTCTTCCCGTCATCCATGAGACACTATTATTTTTGTCACTTTTTCAATGTTGTGGGTGCTTTTTTTATGTATTTTCCAAAGTTTTTTGATATTTATAATGTTGACATTTTCAGTGGTTATTGTGAACGCCCATTTTTATCATAAAAAAACTGAAAACGGGTCAAATTTGACCCGAGGACAACAAGGGTTTAACGAGGGTTAAAAAGTGGACTGTGACATCACTAATCGGGGCAGCATCACAGACAAAAATGCCTTTATAAGGGGGATTTGTCCCCACCAACACGAGTGATGTCACAGTGCACAAGACGAGGTGTTTGTCCTTAACTGGCGAGAATAATACACATTATTACACAAATCCTTGATGACAACACAGCGCAAACAGACGTGAATAAACAGAATGGAGGGAGCGGCTTCACATCTGCTGCCCTGTACTGCCTCTAAACAGACTAAGGGCTGGGAAAAGGTCAACTGTAACACTTGTGTATAGTCCTATCACTTAGCAACACAACATGTCCTGCACGTCCTATGCAGCTGTCTGCGCTGAGGGCTAGTTCACAAAACCAAGATAAGGGATTAAGCCAGGATGCTGGCTCAGTTTAGCCTTGACTCAGTTCACAAAAGCAGACGTTGACATATGTCCCTTTGCTACCTCATATGTCCCTTTGTGTCCTCATATGTCCCTTTGCTACCTCATATGTCCCTTTGCTTCCTCATATGTCCCTTTGCTACCTCATATGTCCCTTTGCTTCCTCATATGTCCCTTTGCTTCCTCATATGTCACTTTGCTACCTCATATGTCCCTTTGCTTCCTCATATGTCCCTTTGCTACCTCATATGTCCCTTTGCTTCCTCATATGTCCCTTTGCTACCTCATATGTCCCTTTGCTTCCTCATATGTCCCTTTGCTTCCTCATATGTCACTTTGCTACCTCATATGTCCCTTTGCTTCCTCATATGTCCCTTTGCGTCCTCATATGTCCCTTTGCTTCCTCATATGTCCCTTTGCGTCCTCATATGTCCCTTTGCTTCCTCATATGTCCCTTTGCTTCCTCATATGTCCCTTTGCTACCTCATATGTCCTTTTGCTTCCTCATATGTCCCTTTGCTACCTCATATGTCCCTTTGCTTCCTCATATGTCCCTTTGCGTCCTCATATGTCCCTTTGCTTCCTCATATGTCCCTTTGCTACCTCATATGTCCCTTTGCTACCTCATATGTCCCTTTGCTTCCTCATATGTCCCTTTGTGTCCTCATATGTCCCTTTGCTTCCTCATATGTCCCTTTGCTACCTCATATGTCCCTTTGCTTCCTCATATGTCCCTTTGCGTCCTCATATGTCCCTTTGCTACCTCATATGTCCCTTTGCTACCTCATATGTCCCGTTGTGTCCTCATATGTCCCTTTGCTTCCTCATATGTCCCTTTGTGTCCTCATATGTCCCTTTGCTACCTCATATGTCCCTTTGCTTCCTCATATGTCCCTTTGCTACCTCATATGTCCCTTTGCTACCTCATATGTCCCTTTGCTTCCTCATATGTCCCTTTGTGTCCTCATATGTCCCTTTGCTTCCTCATATGTCCCTTTGCTACCTCATATGTCCCTTTGCTTCCTCATATGTCCCTTTGCGTCCTCATATGTCCCTTTGCTACCTCATATGTCCCTTTGCTACCTCATATGTCCCTTTGCTTCCTCATATGTCCCTTTGCTTCCTCATATGTCCCTTTGCTTCCTCATATGTCCCTTTGCTACCTCATATGTCCCGTTGTGTCCTCATATGTCCCTTTGCTACCTCATATGTCCCTTTGCTACCTCATATGTCCCTTTGCATCCTCATATGTCCCTTTGCGTCCTAATATGTCCCTTTGCTACCTCATATGTCCCTTTGCTTCCTCATATGTCCCTTTGTGTCCTCATATGTCCCTTTGCTTCCTCATATGTCCCTTTGCTACCTCATATGTCCCTTTGCTTCCTCATATGTCCCTTTGCGTCCTCATATGTCCCTTTGCTACCTCATATGTCCCTTTGCTACCTCATATGTCCCTTTGCTTCCTCATATGTCCCTTTGCTTCCTCATATGTCCCTTTGCTTCCTCATATGTCCCTTTGCTACCTCATATGTCCCGTTGTGTCTTCATATGTCCCTTTGCTACCTCATATGTCCCTTTGCTACCTCATATGTCCCTTTGCATCCTCATATGTCCCTTTGCGTCCTAATATGTCCCTTTGCTACCTCATATGTCCCTTTGCATCCTCATATGTCCCTTTGCATCCTCATATGTCCCTTTGCTACCTCATATGTCCCTTTGCTTCCTCATATGTCCCTTTGCTTTCTCATATGTCCCTTTGCATCCTCATATGTCCCTTTGCGTCCTCATATGTCCCTTTGCTACCTCATATGTCCCTTTGCATCCTCATATGTCCCTTTGCTT
Organism: Etheostoma nigrum; assembly: GCA_029931835.1. Lineage (NCBI taxonomy): Eukaryota > Metazoa > Chordata > Actinopteri > Perciformes > Percidae > Etheostoma > Etheostoma nigrum. The sequence goes on from CM057260.1 coordinate 14,267,262, forward strand.
TCTCATATGTCCCTTTGCATCCTCATATGTCCCTTTGCGTCCTCATATGTCCCTTTGCTACCTCATATGTCCCTTTGCATCCTCATATGTCCCTTTGCTACCTCATATGTCCCTTTGCTACCTCATATGTCCCGTTGTGTCCTCATATGTCCCTTTGCTACCTCATATGTCCCTTTGCTACCTCATATGTCCCTTTGCATCCTCATATGTCCCTTTGCGTCCTAATATGTCCCTTTGCTACCTCATATGTCCCTTTGCATCCTCATATGTCCCTTTGCTACCTCATATGTCCCTTTGCTACCTCATATGTCCCGTTGTGTCCTCATATGTCCCGTTGTGTCCTGATATGTCCTGTTGTGTCCTCATATGTCCCGTTGTGTCCTGATATGTCCCGTTGTGTCCTCATATGTCCAACGGGTTCATGTTGCTGGTCATTTGAGTGCTGTTATTATTTAAAGTCGTGACCATTATTTTTTTATTATTTTAATTAATAATTAATAATTATTCATGTGACAGTCATTGTTACTGGTATATTTCTGTATGATCATATTGCTGTTAGAAGTTTGGTGAATATATTATATATATAATATATATAATATATTATGACATATGTGATTTATATGTGTTTTAAATGACGTCATGCTGTAATATGTGTTTCTGTAGTGCACCACTGCACCTTAAATTATGTTAGTTGATTCATTTGTTGTATTCTTTAATTTTAAGAACATCCTCCCAAATGAGTTAGCAGCTTCTTTTGTTAATGAATGCTTCTCAGTGTGAATCTGTCCTTCTGTACTCGTCTGCAGGCTGTTTGTTTGAAAAGAATCTGTGTCCCAGAGATCAGCGGTGCAACGATGGTGAGTATTCAAGCTTTCCTGTTTAACCTGCTGTGGTTGTTGTAGCATGCATTGTCTTCATGTAAAACATCTCAAACTTAGAAATCATGGAGGGGTCTGAAATTGTCATCGTAGGTGCATGTCCACTGTGAGAGACATAATCTAAAAAAAAAAGAAATCCAGAAATCATCTATTTATTTGTATGATACAGCTGCAAATAAGTATTTGAACACCTGAGAACATCAATGTTAATATTTGGTACAGTAGAATGACTCTGGCTGCCTTCAGAGCATGAAACCGTGTTGCATTCACATGTTGCTTTATTAAAGCAGCCCCACACAAACTAACATGTATTATGAACATATAAACCTCTTTTCTGATTGGCCGACGGGCGTTCGTTACAGCGCTCCGCTTTGATGTAGCATCTCCTGCAACATTTTTAACAAATCCTCACAGCTGACAGCTGCTGTGTACAAGGATACAGATTCTTCAAACAAACCACTTCAACATCAGAGAGAAAAGGAAACTAACATATTAAATATTTATATTAGGCCAACATAGAAATTCTGGTCTTAATTTCACAGATATAATAGACAAGAACAAATGTGAAAAACAAACCTTCATTCCTCTTTTCCAGTCTTTCAGAAAGATAATATTTACAGGGACAAAACTAAACTCAAAGACAAGTTTATTAGTATAAGAAAATATAACTGAACATATGGAGGAAAAGTGAGAAAACACAGAAAACCTTTTATTTGTTTTATTTGCTGGTTTTGATTTCTGATAAAAAAACAGCGAATGAAAAACCTCAACAGCATCAAGTGTTTTCCAAAATAAATGCACGGGCTGCTCTTCATGGTCGACAGATGTCAATGGTTGCAGTTTTATGTGGAAAGGTGGAACAATCTGAAAGCATATCTATTATCCATCCATCCATCTTCATCCGCTTATCCGGTATCGGGTCTCGGGGGCAGCAGCTCCAGTAAGGGACCCCAAACTTCCCTTTCCCGAGCCACATCAACCAGCTCCGACTGGGGGGTCCCGAGGCGTTCCCAGGCCAGGTTGGAGATATAATCTCTCCACCTAGTCCTGGGTCTTCCCCGAGGTCTCCTCCCAGCTGGACGTCCCTCCACCTAGTCCTGGGTCTTCCCCGAGGTCTCCTCCCAGCTGGACGTCCCTCCACCTAGTCCTGGGTCTTCCCCGAGGTCTCCTCCCAGCTGGACGTCCCTCCACCTAGTCCTGGGTCTTCCCAGAGGCCTCCTCCCAGCTGGATGTCCCTCCACCTAGTCCTGGGTCTTCCCAGAGGCCTCCTCCCAGCTGGACGTCCCTCCACCTAGTCCTGGGTCTTCCCCGAGGCCTCCTCCCAGCTGGACGTCCCTCCACCTAGTCCTGGGTCTTCCCCAGAGGCCTCCTCCCAGCTGGACGTCCCTCCACCTAGTCCTGGGTCTTCCCCGAGGTCTCCTTCCAGCTGGACGTCCCTCCACCTAGTCCTGGGTCTTCCCCGAGGTGTCCTCCCAGCTGGACGCCCCTCCACCTAGTCCTGGGTCTTCCCAGAGGCCTCCTCCCAGCTGGATGTGCCTCCACCTAGTCCTGGGTCTTCCCCGAGGTGTCCTCCCAGCTGGACGTCCCTCCACCTAGTCCTGGGTCTTCCCAGAGGCCTCCTCCCAGCTGGATGTGCCTCCACCTAGTCCTGGGTCTTCCCCGAGGTGTCCTCCCAGCTGGACGTCCCTCCACCTAGTCCTGGGTCTTCCCCGAGGTCTCCTCCCAGCTGGACGTGCCTCCACCTAGTCCTGGGTCTTCCCCGAGGCCTCCTCCCAGCTGGACGTGCCTGGACCACCTCCCTAGGGACCCCCCCAGGAGGCATCCTTACCAGACTCCCGAACCACCTCAACTGGCTCCTTTCGACGTGAAGGAGCAGCGGCTCTACTCCGAGCTCCTCTCGGAGGACTGAGCTTCTCACCCGATCTCTAAGGGAGACGCCAGCCCCTCCCCCCTTCTGAGGAAACCCATTTCGGCCGCTTGGACCCTGGACCTGGTTTTTTCGGTCCTGACCCAGCCTTCATGACCATAGGTGAGGGTAGGAACGAAAATTGCCCGGTAGATCGAAAGCTTTGCATATCTATTATAGACATATCTATTATATGTTTTATAATCCATAATCCATCACGTATTCATGAAGCCAAATTCTCAGATATCATCCTCTGGGGGGCTGACGTTGACGCTTTCTTCCCCTGACGGAAGCTCTTATTCACAGTACTCTGAATGCAGCGTGACGAGAATAGTAAACACACCGAGAGTGGAGACTCTCAGCAGGCTCTGGTTGCAGCGACACGCTTCAGGAAGCTGTGACGTGTCTCCTGTCCATCAAACAGTTGGCGGCTGGTTAGGCGTCATGGCTGGGCCTGCCTCCTTCCTGTCGGCTCCGACGTGGTTAGGATGTCATGACAGGAGTGTGCACGAGCGTGAGGGCACACCTGTGTGTCTCAGCCTGCAGAGGCAGCTGAATTATTGATGGCGCCATGTTCCTGTGTCCACCTAGACTAGAGGATGGTATGTCCCCCCGTTTCCAGAGACGGGGACATTTAGGGAACATAAGCATAATCATAACATGATGCTTTGAGTAAGCGCAAGTGCACTGAAAGAGTGAGAGTGTGTGTGAAAAGGCAGAGAGAGTAACAGGTTACATGTCACACTGCATTGCAAACAATGCATTTTATACCCTGAAACATCTCTATTCTGTTTCAAACCTCTGGCGTATTTAAGTAAATTTATTTAATTCCAGACTGCAGCCAAAAAATGACCCATTTTACATCTATAATCTTAAATATTTGAGTATATATATATATATATATATATATATATTTGATTCCAGACTGCATTAAATTGAATCAATTGAATTTGGGTTAAAACAAAATACATACATTGCAGACTGCATTAACAAAACATATTTTGTGTCCTTATTAGATAAGATAACTTATTAGATATATATATTAGATATATCTAATTTAATCTGTTAAACCTTTAGAGGATTAGAGTGCATTTTATTTAAGATGATCCTGTTTTGCATTTAAACAGCTTTAATCCGTGTTGAACCTGAAATACTGAGTAAAATAAATACATTCCAGACCCATTTTGTTTCTGTGTGTGTGTGTGTGTGTGTGTGTGTGTGTGTGTGTGTGTGTGTGTGTGTGTGTGTGTGTGTGTGTGTGTGTGTGTGTGTGTGTGTGTGTGTGTGTGTGTGTGTGTGTGTGTGTGTGAGAGAGACTGTGACGTGTTTGTGTTTGCATTGAAATATGTGTTCGAAAAATGATCCGTTTGTCTCTGAAATTCGGCACATTGACAAAAAGGTGAAAAATGAAGAGAGAGATACAGACTGAACGAGAAAAGAGAGAGAGAGAGAGATAGAGAGAGAGAGAGAGAGAGTGCAACATAAACAAGGTCTCCCTCAGCTGCTCTCCGCCAGTCGCAGCTCATCCTGGCCATCTCTATGACAACAGTGACATCACTTGCTTGACGACGTGTGTGTGTGGGTGGGTGTGCTTGTGTGTGTGTGTGTGTGTGTGTGTGAGTGTGTGTGTGTGTGTGTGTGGGTGGGTGTGCTTGTGTGTGTGTGTGTGTGTGTGTGTGTGTGTGTGTGTGTGTGTGTGTGTGTGTGTGTGTGTGTGTGTGTGTGTGTGTGTTTGAATAGAGGTGGAGGGATAAAGAGGGGATGACTCACCACGGCCCACACACACTCTGATTCACTATGTGTGTGTACATGTGTGAAGTTGATTGTGTATTTTGCATTGGTACTCAGTTGTATGGTGTGTGTGTGTGTGTGTGTGTGTTTGCATACACTACATTGTGTGTACATGTGTGAAGTTGATTGTGTATTTTGCATTGGTACTCAGTTGTATGGTGTGTGTGTGTTTGCATACACTATATTGTGTGTACATGTGTGCCTTTGTCTGTGTAATGTGTGCTTGTGTATGTGGTGTATTGTGTGTGTGTGTACTTAGTTATTTGTACATGATATTTGTTGTTCCAGAACAAGAGAAAAAGAGATTTCTTCTGGTTATAGATGTTTTTTGTTTGTAAAGTGGATATATAAATGTGTTCCTGCTTTTGTTTAAGTCTGCGTCTACCCTACGTTGTATTTGGGCAGCGGTTTCAGACTCAAGTGGACTGAGGTCTACGCTGCTTTGGGTTTTTAAAGGACCAGTTTCCCAAACTCAACCGCTCAGTGCAGAGCTTCCTGACCTTTTTTCTTCTTCTTGTGACTATTTAAAATGAAGCAACGAGGCCCGAGGATGTAATAATAGCAAAGATTAGACAAGGAATACGCATATTTTGTGTAGTGGAGCTGTTGTGTGTTATTGCTGGTCTTATTGGAGCCCCTCTGGTTTATCTTGTGTGTTCCTGACCCCCCCTACTGGTAACCAGCAAAGCAGATAGTTTTGGTTTTATTTTTGGCTGAATGTTGATTTTTTGTTGATTTTGAGACAGAAACGTCAAAGACAGATATTCTCAAAACCTGTGCAGATAAAACCTGAACCATCTGCATCGATATATAAGCGACAAAGTCTGATTTATAATCACTATTACTTTTTTAGACTCTGTTATGACCTACTAGGACTTGGTAAATAAAATAAATATGATATTATTATTGTTTTGATCCTACAGATGAATGTGCATTCTTAAATCTTTCAAAATATTACAACCCTGCCTTGTAAGGCATCCCCTTTCTGCTTTAAAAGTAACTGCTGTTGTTTAGCACTTCATTCATTCATTCATTCATTCATTCATTCATTCATCGACCAACCATTGGTTTTTATATTACACATCAGATTTCCATTCAAAACCGAGGAATCTATCAAATCCGGAGCTCAGCTACATACAGTAAGTTGTTTCATTGGATGTGTTCAATTCCAAAGTCTCACAAACCTACAGAGGTAAATATATCATCTATATGTCATCCTGGCGGCCACAGCCGGTGGTCTGAGATGATGTCGCCCTGTTTGTAGTCCAGGTTCTTTGGTAGTCCCCTGACAGTCGGGACACTGATAACTCAGTCCTCTGCCTTTGTATCTTCAGCTACAATCTTCAGTATAAACTGATGTGAAGTGCCATTTTGAGTCAGTGAGGGGTCATTTGGAAGCTGAAAGCCGAGTAGAGAAGTTCAGGAACAGTTGTTTGATGCAACAGGAGGAGCAGAGGGAAAGGATTTCCTGAAACATTATGTGGCGTCTTAATTGGAGGTTTAGCTTCTTATCTGCTTCGGCAGAATAAGGTCACTATTTTTTCAGAAAGTGACAGTTTTAAAGGTTTAAAGTCTCTTTTTCTGAAGGATTCTTACTATTCACATCAGCTTCTAAATGTGAGCCAATGACCTGTCCTCCCAAACTGACCTGTTGGTCTCATCCTGTGCAGACGGTTTGTTCGGACAGTGCCAGGCTCCTCGCCAGGAGCCCATCCAGTACCAGGTGTCTGTCCCCGTCCTGCACCGACTGCAGGAAGTCCTCAAAGACCTGATGGTGCAAGGTGAGTCTCTTCTTGTGACTTTTGGAGCTTTAGGAGAAACAGGCTTTAACTTCTGCTCACCAGCGTCAGAGAGGAAAAAAAGGCATGGCTGACATTTGTGTCGCCCAGGTCTGACCTGGAAAGACGACGTCACCCAGGCGATCATCAGCCGAGAGTTGAGTCGCGTCCCCACGGTCGGCTCCAAACCTCATGAGAAGTCGCCAAAACAGTAAGAAAGCTGACAGCATCAGTCCAGCACACAAGCACGAACCAACACACTAAAAACAATGCAGCACAATAAAAAGCTTTTAAGATGTAGAAACCTCTTTTCCCCAGGTTGCCCAGACTGTCGGGCCCTAGTCAGCGGAGGGTTCAGGGCTCCAAGGATCCAGCTGACCCCGAGATGATGCAGCAGTACTTGGACTACATGATTCTGGACCCGTCCCGGTCCTCCGTCCACATGCAGACGCCCTTGCTGGACCCTTACACCTACAACCAGGTGGGAAACCTCTCACTGAATATCTCCCTGTGATCAGATGTTTTATTTCCAATTATACTCACCCATATTGCAACTGCATCCAAAAGTCGTTGATTAAAATGCCTAAAATTCTGATTATTAAATCATTTCCCCCAAAGGGGAGCGGGTTCGACTCCGCCCTGCGGCCCTTTGCTGCTTGTCATTCTCCCTCTCTCTCCCCTTTCATTTCCTCAGCTGTCCTGTCAATAAAGGCCTAAAAATGCCCAAAACATAATAAAAAAAACACATCACATAAAAAAAGATTTGCCAAAAGAAAGGGAGGATTGGTTCAAGGTTGGTTAAAAAAAGAGAAACCGTGAAACAATTTATGTTATGAATTAAAACTGATAAGAGAGGCTTTGTTCAGAGTGTTCGGGGTGTGTAGACAGAGTGTTTTTCATGATTTACCGCATTTAAAAAAGGTTTTAAAGCATCTTAAATCAAATATACCTGCAGCTATCCTGATTATAAACATTACTATGCAGGATATGGAGCTTTTTGCCCTTCTATCAAGGCATAACATGTCAGAGTTGTGTGTGTTTCTCAGACTGTTGCCCCATAGTGGTAGGAAACCTCACGTGTGTGTGTGTGTGTGTGTGTGTGTGTGTGTGTGTGTGTGTGTGTGTGTGTGTGTGTGTGTGTGTGTGTGTGTGTGTGTGTGTGTGTTGCAGCAACAGTACGGCTACCAGGACGAGGAGGAGCGCTCACTCAACTCTCTGGACGATAACCCAGCCTTCCCGCCGCTCACCGCCCCCGCTCGCTCCAGATCTCGAGGAAACCCTTTGGACAGAGACAGACAGCTCCTTCAGGACCTGCTGTCCTTTTACCTCACCTCCCCTTCTTCTTCTTCTTCCTCCTCCTCCTCCTCTTCCTCCCCTGTGCAGTCCCTGTCCCGCCACCGAGGGGCGGTAGCAGCCGCAGCAGCTGCAGGATTTCCCTCTTCGCTGTCCTCCTCGTCTTCCTCTTTCTTCCCGGAGCTGGACTTCCCGCTGGACTACGGCGAGGACTACATTTCCCAGGTGGCTCAGCTCAGCAAGCAGCAGCAGGAGCAGGAGCAGCAGGATCAGCAGGAGCAGGCGGAGAAGAAGACGCAGGAAGAGTATGACGCGCTGTCTGGACTGGATGGTGAGAGAGGAGATAAATAAAGATACACAGACAGAAAGAAAGAAAGATAACATTTAACACGGGTGAAAACTTCCTTTAAAGTTGACATTTTGACAGACGTGCAGTGCTAGAAAATACACTACATTTACATTTGGACAGTTACATTGACTCTGTACTTATTATAAATGAATGTACTTGTACTTTAGTATTTCCATTTTCTGCTGCTTTATTCTTCTACTCCACTTTATCTTCATGTCAGTGGCAAATATTGTACTTTTTACTCCACTACAGTAGTTTAGTACCTTTAGTTACTTTGCAAAATCAGATTAAGAATACAAATTTATAATCAACAAATAAATGATGATCTTATTATATCAATAAAACTCTATTGATACCCAGTATAAAGTTATATATAGAAATCAATTTAAAGTAGCTCCACGTTTACCAGCTGCAACATCAAAGTGATGCTCATATTAACACAATAATATAACATTATTCTGGAATAGACCATGCTGCAAATTAAGTAGGTTTAATAATTTATGTACAGTACATATTGGTGCTCATAATATCTCTGTAACATTTGAAAGCAGGACGTTAACTACTATTTCTATTTTTTACTTAAATAAAAGATCTGAGTGCTTCTCCCACTGCATGTTAAATGTCTATTTCTTTATTTTCTAACATATAAATATAATACAAAAAACAAGAAGTGTGTTGCAACACACCAAATAGAAAAAACAACATCAAACAATATGTTGAATATTGTTTAAAATGGAGTGGGACGAAGCCTCTGAAATGTGGAGGTGATAAAACAAGAAGCTGAGTTTTTGTGTGTGTGTTCTTCAGAGCTCTCCCTGCAGAGGCTGGCTCTGCTGCTGGATCACTACGGCCTGGACGTGGAGGACTTGTCCCCCGAGCAGAAAGACGACCCGCCGGCCGCCGCCAAGCAGCTGCAGCTGGACAGCTCCTACGCCCACAAACCGACCAAAGGTGGGTCGCTCAGAGGCCTCCTCGTCCAACGCCATCTGGCATCAGTCTGCGGGGAAAACTTACAAAAACAAGATCCTGTTCTTAAAATCAGCCGTTCTTTCTGTCGGATGGATGTGATTATGGGACAAAGGTTTTGGGACATGTTATACAAGCACGTCATAGATTATAATACCGACTTTTTGCTGTGTTGTCTTCATGAGATCTGGATCTTAAAATGAGTAACACTCACTGAAACAAAAGTGTTAAGCTTCAATCTTGGATAACAAACCCACCTGTAGGGTTGCACTGTAAAGCAGTTAAAGATTGCGTCCAAATACTAATAATATGTCTTGCATTCTTTATCATTTTCTTTTCCTATGCAGAGGAATATGGGAAGGATTCGGCCACAGGAAAGAAGGTGAGTGTGTTACTTTAGTTTTTTCTTGTCTTATAAATAAGTTGTAAAACATCTATTCCTGAAAAAGATATTTTAAGTAACTACAGCCGCAAAAAGTAAAATATAAAAAGAAGTAGTAAGTATGTGATTTCAACATTTTCTTTAATTGAATTGTCTTTATTTATCTTTATCCGTCAGGTCACAGAGGGTTCAATGGCGTATAAGACGACCCCCGCCGAGGCTCCGCCCTCCACCAACAAGCCCCCCGACCCTGGCAGAGCCCCGAAAGACTCAACCCCCGCTGCCGCAGCCAACCGGGACGGTCCGAGGAAGGGTGAAGGGGCGGCCCAGGCCGAGGAGTACGGCTACATCGTCACCAATCAGAGGTACTATACGCTCACTGCCTCCACCAATCCCAGGGCTTGTGGGTGTTTTTCTGTTGTCTTCATGCTGTGAGTTCTGCTTGTGTTTGTGTGGAGAAGACGTGGCGCGGGAAGGAGTGCATTTCTAAAGTTATAGACTCCTCTGAAGTTACAGAAGTAGATGTAACCACAGAGAGATGTTTCTGCTGTCAGATGAGCTGAAAAAGGGAAATGAAACAGGAGGAAAGCAGAAAGAAAAAGAACGGAAGGAAGGGAAAGAAATGAGTTCAGAAGGACGTAAGGAAGCAAGAAAATAATGAAGGGGATGAGAGAAACAGGAAAGATTGCATGGAAGGAAATAAGAAGACAATGGCAGAATGGTGGGGAAATTAGAAAAGAGGGGAGCAAAGGTAAAGGAATGGGGGGGTTACAGATGTTAGCTAGGAAGAAGGGAAAGGGAGGAGGAAACAAAGGAGAAGAAGGAAGGACAGTTATCAGTGATGGTGGAGAAACACTAGAAACTCTTTAAAATAAAGGTAGAGTAAGAAATAAAATAAATAAGTACTAGAACCTTCACTGTAACTGGATGAGCGCCTGCGTGTGTGTGTACATGTGTTTACGTGTGTGTGTGTGTGTGTGTGTGTACATGTGTTTACGTGTGTGTGTGTGTACATGTGTTTACGTGTGTGTGTGTGTGTGTGTGTGTGTGTGTGTGTACATGTGTTTACGTGTGTGTGTGTGTGTGTGTGTGTGTGTGTGTACATGTGTTTACGTGTGTGTGTGTGTGTGTGTGTGTACATGTGTTTACGTGTGTGTGTGTGTGTGTGTGTGTGTGTGTACGTGTACATGTGTGTTTACGTGTGTGTGTGTGTGTGTGTGTGTGTACATGTGTTTACGTGTGTGTGTGTGTGTGTGTGTGTGTACATGTGTTTACGTATTGTGTGTGTGTGTGTGTGTGTGTACATGTGTTTACGTACGTGTGTGTGTGTTTACGTGTGTGTTTACGTGTGTGTGTGTGTGTGTGTTTACGTGTGTGTGTGTGTGTGTGTGTGTGTGTGTGTTTCGCCGCTGCAGCCCCCTTGGTCTGAATGACGGGGTGCGAGTGCTGCAGCTGCTGTCTGAGAGGATCGGCCTCTCCACCGGCTCCTTCATCAACATCAGGTAGGAGCGGGGACACAGCAGTCATGAACCCCACACACACACACACACACACACACACACACACACACACACACACACACACACACACACCCGCCAGCTGGCTGGTGGCTGGATGTTCTGCATGTGAAAGTAATTCTCTGCTAATTCACTGCTTTCTTTTTGCTTATGCTTTCCTGCTTGCTCTAATCTCGTCACCTCCGACCTTTGACCTAAAAGTGATCCGCACAAGACGAGTTATTTCTGTCTGTAATTCTTTATTTAAGGCTCTTAAATAACGTCCACAAAGTGGGTGCAAGTCTTCCTCGGGTCCTCGTAAAATAATAATAATAAAAGTCAACTGCAATTTATTTCAGTAAAATTGTAAAATACTTAATTTGAGCTGGTTGGCAAAAATTCAAAGGACACAAATATGAAATACAAGACAAGATATGTTAGTGTAAAGATTAAAAGAGAAGAGAAAACAAATGAAACGTCACATTATCAACCAAAAAAACATCAAAAAGTAAGGAAACTAATTGTACGAGTCTGAATTGTAAAAAATAAAAATAATGCAATAAAATAAAAAAGACAGAGTAAAAAATAGAAAAATAAATTTTAAAAATGTAATACTATATACCTTCAAATGGATTAATATTTTTCATGGAGCCCACATTAAAAATAATAAACTGCAATTCATTTCAAAGTCAAAAATACTTTGTATTATAATACTAATATATAATACTAATATATAATACTAATATTCATCTGGCAGGGGCTTAATTAGAAGCAAGGTGGTTTGCAAACTTGCAAAACAAACAATTTACTCACAAAATATTACCAAAAAATAAAACAAAAGTTGCCAATTCATTTCCTGTTTGTTGTCCATCGATTAATCGTTTCAGCTGTACTTGTAAATACTACTAGATGTAAAAAAAAAAAATGTATGTAAAAACCTTTATTTGTACATATTTACATTAAAATGACAATATTAGTACTTGTACCTGTGTAATGACAATAAAGTTGAATCTAATCTAATCTAATATTTCCCTCTGAAATGTAGTGGAGTAGAAAGTGGTATTCAAAGAAAAAGGACTCAAGTACCCAGAATGTGTACTGTTGCTTGAGTACATGTACTTAGTTACTTGGCAGCACTGTGTGTAACTCTGTGTTCGGGCCTCTGCAGCGTTGTGGGACCTGCGATCACCTTCAGGATCAGACCCAACTCCAAGAACCTGACGGCTGCAGGTGTGGCAGAGAAAGCTGGTACGTTACCTTAGTAGTACTACTACTACAGTACCAAGCTTCAAATACTCTCACACAGAGAGAGAGAGAGAGAGCTGCTGCATGCATACTTTAATGTGTTTTCTAGATTTTAACGTTTTAATCCTGCAGTTGCAGAGAAGAACTTCCTGGAGTCTGAGACGGGCCTGAAGGTGCTGCAGAGCGGCGTGGGAGAGGTGGGTGCTTGGGGCAGCAGAGAGGGTTTCATGTGAAAGGTGGAGGAGCTGAGAGGGATAAAGACAAAATGAGATCAAGTTATGATGGGATGAACGGAAGGATAGTGCGTAATGTGGAGAAAACTCCTTACATGAATGAAAGTAGTAATGGTACTGTATAAAAATACTTTGTTACAAGTAAAATTACTTTAAAAATGACTCATTAGTTCATGCATGAATGTGTTCTCCTTTCCTCTGTTTGTCTTTCCTTCTCTCCGTGCCGCAGAGGAATGATGGGAAGTCGTTGCCCCTGGCGACCCGCGTCCAGCCGAGCGGCTCCCGCGCCACGCTGGTGGCCATGGCCTGCATCGGCAGCATCCTGGTGGCGGCCATTACCGTTGCCTGCCTGCGACACCACGCCCACCGCCTGGCAGCCAAGAAGCTGGGTCTGGGACCGGAGGGGGGCACTTTCAACCACCAGGAGTACCAGGTGAGGAGAGAGCTACAAAAACTACAAATATGTCTTCAGATCCAAACAAAGGAAATGTGTAATCACCCTCACAGGCAAAGACACAATTGTAAGCCACAGCAACGTCTTGTATAGAGAACAATTATATATTTTATTATATTATATTATGAAACCGACAAGTTACATACAACTTGTTAAAAAAGCCTCAAGGACAATCAGTCATTTGATGTATTAGTTTAGTTTATTTAGCGATGAATAACATGTACACAAAGGTTACAGTCTGTGATAGTAGGGCTGCAGTTTAACATTATTTTCATCCTCGATTAATCTCTGGATTATTTTCTTTATGAATGGATTAGTTGTTTGGTCTCTAAAGGTTCAGAAAATGTTGAAAAATGGGAATCAGTGTTTCTCAAAAACCCTCAAAAAGACGTCCTCAAATGTCTTGTTTTGTCCACAACTCAAAGATATTCAGTCTACTGTCACAGAGGAGAGAAGAAACTAGAAGATATTCACATTTAACAAGATGACATCACAGACGTTTTACTTTTTGTTTCATAAAAAATGACTCAAACTCATTAATGGATTATTAAAATAGTTGGCGATTAATGTAATAGTTTGATAGCTGTCCACGCTGGTGGAACTATGCAGAGCTGCAGCGAACATGATAACAAACATAAGAAACATAAGAAAATGTAAGAAAAGTTGTCAACAGCATCATATTAAATGGACTTAAAACTATTCATACACATAAAAGAGCACTTTAAAGTGATAAAGCAGTGATGCATGCATACCTGGCTCACCAGGACCTGTGTCGCCAGCACATGGCGTCCAAAGGCGCCTTCGGGCGTCTGGAAGCTGCTGCCCTCGGCGCCGTGGGAGGAGCGAGCGGAGGAGGAGGAGGTGGAGGAGGAGGAGGAGGTGCTGGCGCGGGAGTTGGAGGAGCAGCAGGAGGCGGAGGAGCCGACTCGAGGGTGAGCAGCGTGTCGTCCCAGTTCAGCGACGGAGCCCAGCCCAGTCCCAGCTCCCACAGCAGCACGCCGTCGTGGTGCGAGGAGCCGGCCCAGGCCAACATGGACATCTCCACCGGACACATGATACTGGTCAGTACCGCACACTGGAACCCCGGGACGCACAAATATATTAATAATAATAATAATAATAATAATAATAATGTATCCTTTATCAGGGGACATTACAATTTAGACTGTTGTTATTACACACAGACCTGAACTACACCTGCACGTCCACATAGAAAGACACTAGCAGGGACTTTAACACACCTGCACGTCCACATAGAAAGACACTAGCAGGGACTTTAACACACCTGCACGTCCACATAGAAAGACACTAGCAGGGACTCTAACACACCTGCACGTCCACATAGAAAGACACTAGCAGGGACTCTAACACACCTGCACGTCCACATAGAAAGACACTAGCAGGGACTCTGACACACCTGCACGTCCACATAGAAAGACACTAGCAGGGACTCTAACACACCTGCACGTCCACATAGAAAGACACTAGCAGGGACTCTGACACACCTGCACGTCCACATAGAAAGACACTAGCAGGGACTCTAACACACCTGCACGTCCACATAGAAAGACACTAGCAGGGACTTTAACACACCTGCACGTCCACCTGCACGTCCACATAGAAAGACACTAGCAGGGACTTTAACACACCTGCACGTCCACATAGAAAGACACTAGCAGGGACTCTAACACACCTGCACGTCCACATAGAAAGACACTAGCAGGGACTTTAACACACCTGTACGTCCACATAGAAAGACACTAGCAGGGACTCTGACACACCTGCACGTCCACATAGAAAGACACTAGCAGGGACTCTAACACACCTGTACGTCCACATAGAAAGACACTAGCAGGGACTCTGACACACCTGTACGTCCACATAGAAAGACACTAGCAGGGACTCTGACACACCTGCACGTCCACATAGAAAGACACTAGCAGGGACTCTAACACACCTGCACGTCCACATAGAAAGACACTAGCAGGGACTCTAACACACCTGCACGTCCACATAGAAAGACACTAGCAAGGACTCTAACACACCTGCACGTCCACATAGAAAGACACTAGCAGGGACTCTGACACACCTGCACGTCCACATAGAAAGACACTAGCAGGGACTCTAACACACCTGCACGTCCACATAGAAAGACACTAGCAGGGACTCTAACACACCTGCACGTCCACATAGAAAGACACTAGCAGGGACTCTAACACACCTGCACGTCCACATAGAAAGACACTAGCAGGGACTCTAACACACCTGCACGTCCACATAGAAAGACACTAGCAGGGACTCTAACGCACCTGCACGTCCACATAGAAAGACACTAGCAGGGACTCTGACACACCTGCACGTCCACATAGAAAGACACTAGCAGGGACTCTAACACACCTGCACGTCCACATAGAAAGACACTAGCAGGGACTCTGACACACCTGCACGTCCACATAGAAAGACACTAGCAGGGACTCTAACACACCTGCACGTCCACATAGAAAGACACTAGCAGGGACTCTAACACACCTGCACGTCCACATAGAAAGACACTAGCAGGGACTCTAACACACCTGCACGTCCACATAGAAAGACACTAGCAGGGACTCTAACACTGTTAAAATTAGGGCTGTCAATCGATTAAAGTATTTATAATTGTCTGTAGAAATAAAATATATTATTATGTATAATAAATATAATAATACATTATTTCTATTCTGGGCCAAGCTAAGTTATTAACGTGATCGGAAGAGTCATTTAAAGGTAAATGACAGCTGAGAGGCTAAAAAAACAGCTGAAAACAAAGTGTTTAACCCTCAAATGAAAATTTGCCTTCTCCATCCTTTTGTTTCGGTTGCATGCTTCAGGATCCATTTACGTTGCAGATCTTTTTGTCCTTCTGACTTTTAGAGAAAATCTAGTATAACTTTATGATGATGAGCGTAATTTATACAGCATAACAATGAGATAAATATTCACACCAACACACACAATCAATACAAATATTCACTTTAAAAGACTTGACAGGAGCACAGGCTTGTTCAGAGTGAACAGCGGGAGATGGAAGAAGGATTTGACTGTGACTAACTTCCCTCAGGCCTACATGGAGGACCACCTGAGGAACAAGGACCGCCTGATGAAGGAGTGGGAGGCTCTGTGCTCCTACCAGGCCGAGCCCAGCACCGTCTCCGTGGCTCAGAGCGACGCCAACGCCAAGAAGAACCGCTGCCCCGACTCCGTCCCCTGTGAGTCTGCAGACACACCGCACGTCTCGAAATGATGCACAAGACATCCAGAATATCAATATTCATGAATAAAAAGGGGAAAGCTGATGTTGGGGAGTTAAAGGTCACTGTTGTCCTTCAGATGACCACTCGAGGGTGAAGCTGAAAGCGGAGGTCAACCCTTCACGCTCCGACTACATCAACGCCAGCACCATAGTAAGCTCGTTACTGTCACACGCACCAGACCCTGAACAAATGCCACACAATCGCTGGTCTGATGAGTATCTGAGTGAAACTGGCCGACACGTCTAGTCGAGTCCAAGACAAGACAAGACCGAGTCCAGGACAGAATAAAGGTCTTATGCATGACAGTATCAAGACAATCATTTTGGGTTTCCCTTTCCCTCCAATATTATTATCTACATAATAAAGACACCTGGACTCGGTCCAGACCAGAAGCCATAATGGGCAAGACCAGTGGCCGAGACCGACACAAGTCCGAGTCCAAATACTAGCGAGTCCGAGACTAGTCCGAGACCATAGAAAAACGTTCTTGAGTCCGGACTCGAGTCCAAGACCGGACTCGAGTACTACAGCCCTGGAAGTCCATAAAGTGTGTGCAGTGTTGAAATTGCAGGCTGGGGCTCACCCAATAACAGCATTCGCCCCACGTAGGCTGAGTCCTGCAGCGGGTTCGAGTCCGACCTGCTGCTGCGCGTCGCCCCCCCCCCCCCCCGTCTCTCTCCCCCTTTCCTGTCTATCCACTGTCACTATACAATAAAGGGAAAAGCCCCAAGAAAATATTAAAAAAGAAAAGAAATTGCAGGCTGCTAAACACATTTTGGTTAACTTCCTGTATTTAGGTCATAAAGAGTCATAATATGTCATTAAACATGTCAAATATATATAAATTCATCTTGCAATGAGTTAAAAAAAAACTTTAAAATGGCTGCTAAACACAGTTTTTGGTTAACTTCCTGTTATTAGGTCATAAAGAGTCATAAAGAGGCATTAAACATGTCAAATATATATAAATTCATCTTGCAATGCCTTAAAAAAATCCTTTAAAATGGCTGCTAAACACAGTTTTTGGTTAACTTCCTGTATTTAGGTCATAAAGAGTCATAATATGTCATTAAACATGTCAAATATATATAAATTCATCTTGCAATGCCTTAAAAAAATCCTTTAAAATGGCTGCTAAACACAGTTTTTGGTTAACTTCCTGTATTTAGGTCATAAAGAGTCATAATATGTCATTAAACATGTCAAATATATATAAATTCATCTTGCAATGCCTTAAAAAAATCCTTTAAAATGGCTGCTAAACACAGTTTTTGGTTAACTTCCTGTATTTAGGTCATAAAGAGTCATAATATGTCATTAAACATGTCAAATATATATAAATTCATCTTGCAATGCCTTAAAAAAACCCTTTAAAATGGCTGCTAAACACAGTTTTTGGTTAACTTCCTGTATTTAGGTCATAAAGAGTCATAATATGTCATTAAACATGTCAAATATATATAAATTCATCTTGCAATGCCTTAAAAAAACCCTTTAAAATGGCTGCTAAACACTGTTTTTGGTTAACTTCGTGTATTTAGGTCAGATCACATACCCCACTATCTAACCAAACTGCTCAGGTGTGAAGGAACCTTAGAGGAACTTAGACATATGACATATCTTAGTTTACTTTTTATAATATACTAAAGTATAAATGTCATGAAGAGTCATAGTATGTCATTAAACATGTCGAATATACATAAATTACTTAAAAAATTCCTTTAAACAACAATCAGTCAGAGATGAGTAGTGACCATCTGAGGCTCCTGGTGAACAAAGCCAACCCATCATTGTGGATCTGTTAGTCCTGAAGAATGTCGTCGCTCCGTGTCACCATCACAGCGGGTGTCCGAGCTGACCTTTGACCCCCTCCTCCTTGCATTCAGATTGAGCACGACCCCCGGATGCCGGCCTACATCGCCACCCAAGGGCCCCTGTCACACACCATCTCCGACTTCTGGCAGGTCAGTGAGAGTCATGGATAGATGGATGGATGGATATATGGATAGATGGATAGATAGATATGTAGATGGATAGATATGTAGATGGATGGATGGATAGATGGATAGATAGATATGTAGATGGATAGATATGTAGATGGATAGATATGTAGATGGATAGATATGTAGATATGTAGATATGTAGATATGTAGATGGATAGATATGTAGATATGTAGATATGTAGATATGTAGATAGATAGATATGTAGATATGTAGATAGATGGATGGATAGATGGATAGATAGATATGTAGATGGATAGATATGTAGATATGTAGATTGATGGATGGATGGATAGATAGATATGTAGATGGATAGATATGTAGATATGTAGATATGTAGATGGATAGATATGTAGATATGTAGATAGATAGATATGTAGATATGTAGATAGATGGATGGATAGATGGATAGATAGATATGTAGATGGATAGATATGTAGATATGTAGATTGATGGATGGATGGATAGATAGATATGTAGATGGATAGATATGTAGATATGTAGATATGTAGATATGTAGATGGATAGATATGTAGATATGTAGATAGATAGATATGTAGATAGATGGATGGATGGATGGATAGATAGATATGTAGATGGATAGATATGTAGATATGTAGATTGATGGATGGATGGATAGATAGATATGTAGATGGATAGATATGTAGATATGTAGATATGTAGATATGTAGATGGATAGATATGTAGATATGTAGATAGATAGATATGTAGATATGTAGATAAATGGATGGATGGATGGATAGATAGATATGTAGATGGATAGATATGTAGATATGTAGATTGATGGATGGATGGATAGATAGATATCTAAATGCTGAGTGTGTGCAGGAACTCCTTTTTGGCTCGTTCTCCTGTGACGTAGAAGGTTGAGCCCCAGTTAGCGGTGTGTGTGTCTGTTGTGTGTCTGTTGTGTGTCTGTTGTGTGTCTGTTGTGTAGATGGTGTGGGAGAACGGCTGCACCGTGATTGTGATGATGACCGCGCTGGTGGAGGACGGGGAGAAGCAGTGTGACCGCTACTGGCCCGACGAGGGGTCGTCCCTCTACCACATCTATGAGGTGAGAGACAGGGAGCGCAGTGTCTTACCCAGGTAACACGCTCATGTTGTCCTCATGTTGTCTTCATGTTGTCTTCATGTTGTCCTCATGTTGTCCTCATGTTGCCCTCATGTTGTCCTCATGTTGTCTTCTTGTTGCCTTCATGTTGTCCTCATGTTGCCCTCATGTTGTCCTTATGTTGTCTTCATGTTGTCCTCATGTTGCCCTCATGTTGTCCTCATGTTGTCCTCATGTTGCCCTCATGTTGCCCCCATGTTGTCCTCATGTTGTCCTCATGTTGTCCTATAACAATAATTTCCTATAAATTAGGTTTATTGACATTCAATTCCAACAATAACTGTAAAACTAGAGTTAATAAGTTAGTGTTACGTAGTGTTGAAAACTTCAAAATAAGTGACAAATGTTGAAAAAAAGCATCAAAAGTGTTGAAAAAAAGGGAGAAAAACGTAAGAAAAAGTTAAAAACATTGATTAAAGGCCTCAACAAAAGTGATTTGACCCGAAGTCAAGACACGGAGCTCCGGCCCCTGTGCTACCCCGCCTGATGCAGCAGCTGTGTGTTTGATTCCCGTCCAGGTGAACCTGGTGTCAGAGCACATCTGGTGCAACGACTTCCTGGTGCGGAGCTTCTACCTGAAGAACGTGCAGACGCAGGAGACCCGGACGCTCACCCAGTTCCACTTCCTCAGCTGGCCGGCGCAGGGCATCCCCACCTCCACTCGCCCGCTGCTCGACTTCCGCAGGTACCGCTGACACCTGCACGTCCAATAGAGAGACACTAGCAGGGACTCTAACACACCTGCACGTCCAATAGAGAGACACGCAGGGACTCTAACACACCTGCACGTCCAATAGAAAGACACGCAGGGACTCTAACACACCTGCACGTCCACATAGAAAGACACTAGCAGGGACTCTAACACACCTGCACGTCCAATATAAAGACACTAGCAGGGACTCTAACACACCTGCACGTCCAATAGAAAGACACTAGCAGGGACTCTAACACACCTGCATGTCCACATAGAAAGGTAGTTATAATTGTCTGTAGTTAATTGTAGTTTTTCTGCAAATAAATAAGATATATTATTATATATAATAATACATTATTTCTATTCTAAGTTATTAACCTGATCGTGAATGAAAGGTGAGAGGTGAGAGGTATTTTCCTATATAAATGTTCTTTTAATTCCCCAACATATGCGATGGGGGTCAGCGTTGGTTTCATGTTCAACATGTCTGTCTGTGTCATTCTTGTGGTTTGCAGCTAGTAGTCTGAGTCCAGTTGCATAGTCACAAAAATGATCATGGACTGATGTGGCTGCAGCAGAAGGTCTATCGCCAAGCTTTACCCCTTTTTTACCCCCTTCTCTATCTATCTATCTGCCTGTCAATGAATGCAAATGGACTGTTCTTAAATTGCGCTTTTCTAGTCTTACCAACTACTCATCAGACACACACTCACACACATCTACACACCTGCTCATCTACATACACTCACGCACATCTACACACACTCACACACATCTACACACCTGCTCATCTACACACACTCACATCTACACACCTGCTCATCAGATAAACACAACTACATACCCACTCATTCGATACACTAACACACATCTACACACCTGCTCATCTACATACACTCACACACATCTACACACCTGCTCATCTACATACACTCACGCACATCTACACACACTCACACACATCTACACACCTGCTCATCTACACACACTCACATCTACACACCTGCTCATCTACACACACTCACATCTACACACCTGCTCATCTACACACACTCAAATCTACACACCTGCTCATCAGATAAACACAATCTACACATCTACACACACTCACATCTACACACCTGCTCATCAGATAAACACAACTACATACCCACTCATTCGATACACTAACACACATCTACACACTTGCTCATCTACACACACTCACACACATCTACACACCTGCTCATTTACACACATCTACATCTACACACCTGCTCATCAGATAAACACAACTACATACCCACTCATCCGATACACTAACACACATCTACACACCTGCTCACCAGATACACACTCACACACATCTACACACCTGCTCATCAGATACACACTCACACACATTCACGCACATCTACACACCTGCTCATCAGATACACACTCACACACATCTACACACCTGCTCATCAGATACACACTCACACACATTCACGCACATCTACACACCTGCTCATCAGATACACACTCACACACATCTACACGCCTGCTCATCAGATACACACAACTACATACCCACTCATTCGATACACTAACACACATCTACACACAACTAGACTCATCCGATACACTAACACACATCTACACACTTGCTCATCAGATACACACTCACACACATTTCCACTCTGATGGCATCGGGGGAAACTCGGGGTTCAGTGTCTTGCCCAAGGACACTTCGACCTGGGACTCTAGGGCCAGGGATCGAACCACCAACCTTCTGATTGGCAGGCGACCGCTCTACCACTGATCTATCCATCTATCTTTCTGTCTATCTATCTTTATGTCCATCTATTTATCTTTCTGTCTGTCTATCTGTCTGTCTATTTATCCGTCTGTCTGTATATCTATCTATCTTTCTGTCTATCTATCTTTATGTCTGTCTGTCTGTCTGTCTGTTGGTATGGCTAAAACAAGAAAGGTTCAGAAAATAAATTCATTAAGTATTTGTTTTTTTATACTTCTGTTCTTATGACATGTGAGATAATGAGATAATACATATATTTTGATCTCTGATTGCATAATTTACCCTAGCTTCTATGTGTGGCTACTAAACTGCTGAAATGCTAATTAATAAACCCAGAAACGACATAGAAAAGAACCTAAATGTTCATTTTTCTTTTTAAAAACGTGCTTCTCGTGTGTTTATTGTCTCCAGGAAGGTGAATAAGTGTTACCGAGGACGCTCCTGCCCCATCATCGTGCACTGCAGGTACACCTGGACACTTCATCAGTAACATCCCATAATGTCACAAATGACACCTTTAACGTCTGTGCGTTATGTAAACGCCCGGGTAGCTCACCTGGTTTAGCGTGCCCCCCCAAGCACTAAGGGTCAGTCCTTTTATTTATATTTCTTTACAGTAAATTGTATTTTTATTTTATTTCCCTCTATTTACTTATTTTTTATTTCAAACTTATTTTTTGTATTAATTAATTGCGCACGTGATTTTTTTATATCACTTTTGCTATCTTTTTATTTCAATTTTTTCAAGTCTTCATTTTTTTAACTTTGTTGTTGTTGTTGTTTACTTTATGTCCTATTTACTTAATATTTATTATCAGTATTATACTACATCTCCATGTATTTACCTGTATGGAAACAGGTTTGTTGAAAATTTCCTTAAACAAAACTGACTTTTTTTTAAATGACTACAAAAGAAGTTGAATAAACTACAAATCCCGTCATGCAGTGACACGCAGACAGACCGGAAACACGTGCGCTCTGTTGCAGTTCCACATAGATCCTCCTGGTGGCAGACATAAGCAACAAAACAACACACCGTTATAAAAGAGGACTTCTGACTTGTTGCAATCTAATCATATATATATTATATATAGATTAATATACAGTCTATGACTCTAATTACTTTGCTTTGTGTTGTTTCCATAGTGACGGTACCGGCCGCTCTGGGACTTACATCCTGATCGACATGGTTCTCAATCGTATGGCTAAAGGTGTGTGTGTGTGTGTGTGTGTGTGTGTGTGTGTGTGTATATATATATATGTATATATATACAGTATATGTGTGTGTGTGTGTATATATACAGTATATGTGTGTGTATATGTGTGTGTGTACTGTATGTATATGTATATATGTGTATGTATGTGTGTATATACAGTATATATGTGTGTGTATATGTGTGTGTGTACTGTATGTATATGTATATATGTGTATGTGTGTGTGTATATATATATATGTGTGTGTGTGTGTACTGTATGTATATGTATATATGTGTATGTATGTATGTGTGTGTGTGTATATATAGTGTATATATATATGTGTGTGTGTGTGTGTGTATATAGTGTTTATATATGTGTGTGTATATGTATACTGTATATATGTGTGTGTGTGTATATGTATATATGTGTGTGTGTGTATATGTATATATGTGTGTGTGTGTGTACTGTATGTATATGTATATATGTGTATGTATGTATGTGTGTGTGTGTGTATATATAGTGTGTATATATATATGTGTGTGTGTGTGTGTGTATATAGTGTTTATATATATGTGTGTGTTGCATTTCTGCTGCTTGTTATCAACATAATCAACGAGGGACTTCAAATCAAGTAGATTTCTGATCTTTTATTGTTAGAAGTACCAACTCCCCACAATGCTCTGCTAAAACCAGTTGTCAGAGAAACCTTTTTAATTTTGGGGGTTTATTAGTGTTGACAGATGTTCATATGAAAGGACTCGGATCAGGACCAGAATCAGGATCAGGAGCCGAGGAGCTGAAACCCTTTTTCCAACGTCTGCCTTTGTTGTAACGACAATATCTGCATTAGTGTTATCATTAAGCATACAAAACCACTTTTAAATTAGCATAATAGAAATATAAAACCATCCACCCACCACTTCCAAAAGTTTCAAGGATGTAGAAGTGTGCAGTAAATGTGTGTGTTACCTGGTATTTCATAAAATATACAAACAAATACATAAACAGTAGAGAAAGAAAAAGTACGATATACTGTACATCATATTATATTAAATCTTCTCATAACCCAAATAAAGCACCACATCAAACATATGTATTAATAATAATAATAATAACAAATTTTATTTATAATGCACTTTTCATCAAAAGATCTCAAAGTACTACAGGTAAAAAAAGAGAAAAATAAAATAAAATAAAAATTAAATTAAAAAAAATAATAGTAATAATTCTTAAAAAAGAGGAAAAAAAAACATCTAAAGGGGACCAAAAGCTATTCTAACATTCATCCTGTGTGTGTGTGTGTGTGTGTGTGTGTGTGTGTGTGTGTGTGTGTGTGTGTGTGTGTGTGTGTGTGTGTGTGTGTGTGTGTGTGTGTGCAGGGGTGAAAGAGATCGACATCGCTGCGACGCTGGAGCACGTCCGAGACCAGCGACCCGGGATGGTCCGCACCAAGGTCAGACTCCACTAACCTGGTCTCACAGCGCTGGGGGGGTGGGGGGGATGTCTCGCTACACCACAGATGCATTGTGGGATATGAAGGAAAAAAACACTCTGGGTCATTTGTATTTCTTTAAACCAGGGGTGTCAAACTGAACTTCACTAAGGACCACACTGGGACATGAGAATGGCATTAAGGGCCACACATGTAGTAATAATAATAATAATAATAACTAGAAAATGTTATCAGTGTGCCTCCTACTTGGTGCACATCCAAATAGCAATAATACTTAATAAAAAATAATAAGTGTCTTAACCCTTCAGAGAGACACACACACACACGTCTTAAATAGGTATTAAAAAGTTATGTGTGTGTGTGTGTGTCTGAGAGAGAGGGAGACAGATAGATGTCGACAGACATAGAGAGTATGGTTGCCTGGTTACTAAGGACCAATAGGAAGCCTTTCATCTCTGTGATGTCATCTCTTTGATCTGTAATCAGCTATTGCAGCACATCGGCACACTGAGTATAATATAATAATAATAATAATAATAGGCCTTTATCCTTTATTAGTCCCACAAGGAGAAATTACAATTTACACTCTGTTATTATTACACACATTACAGACAGGCCTGAATACACACACATGCTCATTACCTATACATGCTAATGGGTGTCAGAGTGTTATTCGTGTCTCATATAGCTTTCTCACTAACAGTTCACTAACAGCGCCTAAAGACGTTCCTTAGCCATCATAGAGTTTAGCAAATCAAGCAGAACAATGAATAATGTTTTAGCACAACCTGTTTCACAGCCTGAATACGTCAGCTCTCTGGTTGTGTGGGAATTTCTGTCTCAAAGTCGGCAAATCTGCCCAAATGTGCTTTCAGCGTTGCATAACTGCAGTCTGAAAAGATAGACAGATATTTATTGACCTCAATAAAATGGGAAATTATAGTAATTATAGTGTTCCAGCAGCAAAATATCAGTCACACAGCACAGAATATAAAATACTAGGATACAATATACATGAAATCATAATAGGAATAAAATACAAGAACTAATATTTGAATATATACAAGTTGGGAATACAAATATGTGTAACTGCTTAAATAGTAATGATGAGTGTAATAGATGAATCAGTTGTGCAGGTTGCATTGGTGCAGGATTGTGACGCCCCTGAACAACCTTGTGTCAGATTGTGAATAAAAGGCTCCGAGTGTGATTGTTGTTGTTGTTGTTGTTGTTGTTGTTGTTGTTGTTGTTTCCAGGACCAGTTTGAGTTCGCCCTGACAGCCGTTGCCGAGGAGGTCAACGCCATCCTCAAAGCTCTGCCCCAGTGAAAGCAGCCCGGCCCGATCCGGCCCCCTGTGTGACGGACCCCCCTCTGCCCTTTCTCTCTATGATGATGATGATGATGATGATGATGATGATGATGAAGAACGACGTTGTGCTTCTCTATCTGCCCGCCAGGTGATTTCTTGAAACATAAAGGTGACGTCAAAAAAAAAAAAAAAAAAAACAGCTGTTAGGAACGACTGAGCAGGTATGGATCTGATTTTTAAGTGTTTGTGGCACAAATACGATGCGTTCAGGGACCTTCAGACGGTTGGAAAGTGTTGCATTCACAGCTAATCCGAATAAAAATGAAACCAGGAAAATAAAAGAATGAAGCCGCTCGTCCCACCAGATTTAAACAAATCCCTCCTTTTGGTTTCTTTTTAATTCTTTTATTTAGTCTTTGATTAGCATCGTTAAACTGCCTTCAACCCACATGCATGGTATCTACACTACTTATTTTGTTAATTTAATAAAGTATAAAGCTGCCAGGAAGCCAAATTACAGGAGAAAAAAAAACAGGCATCTATAGAAATGTACAAATCTTTAGTTATTATAGAACACTATATAGAAATAATATTTCATTTCATTACTTATATTCACAACTGCAGCAGAAAAAAAGGAAATAAAACGGTGTTTTGACATTGATTTTATATATCTTTAACTGGTTTTCTGAGATTCATCGCTCACACTCTACACTCCTTTTCTCAGCTTTATAAAGTTACGTTACTATAAATACAAGGCGCTGTGTGTTAAGTTAAAACCTGAACGAGCCACAGACTCTTTAACTATCAGAAGTCCAGCCTGAAGCAACGTGATTGAAATGGATTGTCTCCCTGCTCTCTGTGTGTGCCACTCGGATCATTTCAAGTCCCTGGATATATTGTTGTATACCTCATGCAAGTCAGAAAAAGAACTAAAAAAAATATATATATAAAAAAGAAATGCTATTCTCTGAAAAAGCTATTTTGTATATGTGAGATTAATTAAATCCTTTTGTGTTTAAGTGCTGCAATTGCTCGTGTGACCTCTGTGACTTTAAGATCCTGATTGTCGTTGTTTTTTAGATTAGAACTCAATTTCATGGTGTATTTCCATGCCCAAAATATTAGTTGAATGTATATTTATCAGATTAAGTGGGTCTTGTTTGAGTTTCCCATCATCTCGAGAGGTTTATCTTGTAATTTTGAAACAAAATGATCAGTTGTAGTGTGCAGAAATAACTCCAGAAAGGGTAAATAACACTGAAACATACACAATCTTGACCTTTATTATAATCAGCTCTTACTCATACACGTATCTCAGTGGGCTTACCCCAGAAACTTCTCTATCTGGTCTGCTGCAGCTCCTCCAGGATGTAGCCTGGTCCAGAATTAGGCTCTCAAATCACGGTTTCTCACAGCAGATATGAAGACTTTAATTAACCCAGCCCCTAAATACATAATGGAGGTTTAATCTGCTTCCAGAGCACAGTGAGATCAGCTGTTTGTGGGGTTTAACCAACTGCTCACGCTGCAAAAATGTTAAACCTACAGGCGGCAGAGACAAAGGACACAAGTCCATTTTGAATTGACAATTAGTCTGCACAAAATCACCTGTGCTAGGTCAGAGGGTACATCTGTTTTAGGGCTGAACGACACTCTGGTTGTAGGAAAATAATGACATGACCTCTATTAACATGTTGTATTAAAACAATCCACATGTTAACCTTTAAAAGAAACCCACCCAGTGTCATGCATCAGTGTTACCCAGCTAAATCTGAATTTAAGTGTACATTTTGTTGACAAAGCTGCTAGGCCGTGTGGTCTGAAGGCCCCGAGCCACAACGGTGAGAAGCTTCAGATTTGACACGT
Source organism: Etheostoma nigrum (assembly GCA_029931835.1). NCBI lineage: Eukaryota > Metazoa > Chordata > Actinopteri > Perciformes > Percidae > Etheostoma > Etheostoma nigrum. The sequence goes on from CM057260.1 coordinate 14,294,759, forward strand.
CTCTGCAGAGCGGGAAACAGGAAGTGCTAGCACCATCAGGCTGGAGGAGAGTTCGCTTTGTTCAGCACTTACATGCAACTAGCAAAGAACTCCCTGAACTTTGACTCAGGAAAAGGAAATACAGCTCTGGAAGTGTTTATGCAACGAGGGGAGGGGGGGTGACAACTACAGTTCATCAACCCATGTCAGTCACATTTAACATGTTACACGTTAATTACTGCTAGTTTCCGATATGCTGCAAGTAAAGCAACCAGTTTTTAATAATTGCTAAAATAAAGCTAACATTTTAATATTACTTAAGACTTTACAGCTCAACCTTCAGCTTAAAACTGCTCATCTTAAAAAAAGGAGACAGGACAAATGGACTGATGTCATGGTTTTATTTAGCATGTAAAATGAGGCGGGACACTTTTAGCTCACTGGAATGTGCAGAATTTAAGGAATGAGTCCAATATTGCGTCGCAATAAAACACCTTTTGGTGTTTGGCTTTTCTTTCTGGGACCGGTATGAGCCGCAGTGAGCTACAGATGTTTCAGTGACCTAGTACTCCTCTCCTTCATCTTCCTCCCCGACGCTGTCAGTGCCCACTTCTTCGTAATCCTTCTCCAGGGCCGCCATGTCCTCTCTGGCCTCCGAGAACTCTCCCTCCTCCATCCCCTCTCCGACGTACCAGTGGACGAAGGCCCTCTTGGCGTACATCAGGTCGAACTTGTGGTCGAGGCGAGCCCAGGCCTCGGCGATGGCGGTGGTGTTGCTCAGCATGCACACGGCCCTCTGCACCTTGGCCAGGTCTCCTCCAGGAACCACAGTGGGAGGCTGGTAGTTGATGCCCACCTTGAAGCCTGTGGGACACCAGTCCACAAACTGGATGGTGCGCTTTGTTTTGATGGTGGCGATGGCAGAGTTGACGTCTTTGGGAACTACATCACCGCGGTACAGGAGACAGCAGGCCATGTATTTTCCGTGGCGAGGGTCGCATTTCACCATCTGATTGGCTGGCTCGAAGCAGGCGTTGGTGATGTCAGCCACTGACAGCTGCTCGTGATAGGCCTTCTCTGCGGAGATAACCGGGGCGTAGGTCGCCAGAGGGAAGTGGATGCGAGGGTAGGGCACCAAGTTGGTCTGGAACTCCGTCAGGTCCACGTTCAAGGCGCCGTCGAAGCGCAGGGAGGCGGTGATGGAGGAGACAATCTGTCCAATTAGCCTGTTGAGGTTGGTGTAGGTGGGGCGTTCGATGTCCAGGTTCCTGCGGCAGATGTCGTAGATGGCCTCATTGTCCACCATGAAGGCGCAGTCGGAGTGTTCCAGGGTGGTGTGGGTGGTCAGGATGGAGTTGTAAGGCTCCACCACAGCGGTGGACACCTGGGGGGCTGGGTAAACTGCAAACTCCAGCTTGGACTTCTTTCCGTAGTCAACAGAGAGACGCTCCATCAGCAGAGAGGTGAAGCCTGAGCCGGTTCCTCCGCCGAAGGAGTGGAAGATGAGGAACCCCTGGAGTCCTGTGCACTGGTCGGCCTGAAACATCGAAGAGTTAACAACCGCAGCTCATATTACTGGAAATGCTAAATTTCCAACGTTTTGACAAGGAGAACTCACCAGTTTACGAGTCCTGTCCAGAACCAGGTCGATGATCTCCTTGCCGACGGTGTAGTGACCGCGGGCGTAGTTGTTGGCTGCGTCTTCTTTTCCAGTGATCAGCTGCTCGGGGTGGAAGAGCTGGCGGTAGGTTCCTGTACGGACCTCATCTGAGGAGCAACAACAGTACTAGTTCACAAGGATGCTCCATTCCACAAGTTACACTGTACAGACACCACAGTAGCTAAAAAGGACCAATTATAAACTATATTGAACGGTTTCAGTAGGTTTAGTTTTGCTGCTTAATGATTGAAGCCAGCTAACGCACCATAGTTGAAATAATCTGTATTATGTGGCTGAAGTTTGTATTTATTAATATCTCACCGATGACTGTTGGCTCCAAGTCCACGAAGACGGCTCTGGGGACATGTTTGCCAGCTCCGGTCTCACTGAAGAAGGTGTTGAAGGAGTCGTCTCCTCCTCCGATGGTCTTGTCACTGGGCATCTGACCGTCAGGCTGGATGCCATGCTCCAGGCAGTAGAGCTCCCAGCATGCATTGCCCATCTGGGCTCCGGCCTGGCCGACATGCATAGAAATACACTCACGCTGCAAAAAAAAAAAAAAGAGACAAATCAGTTATTACTTTCTCATAAATGAGGAAAATAGTCAAAGTAATATTGTGCTTCTGTCAAGAACACAGAACCCCTGTTGTCTTACTTTTGACATTTAACTAAATTACTTTAGTTATTTTTTGAATTTATGGTCAATAAACCTCATTTATAGGAAATTATACCTAATGTTTGAGTTAGAAAAGCAGAAATTAGGAATTATTGAGACTAAAATTAAAGGAATGGATGTTGATGATAATCACATGATGTCAACTTTTACTCAATACTACTTCGATTTGTTTTACAATGCTATAAAATTGAATAACAAGCCCCAAAATAAATCGAAGTAGCATTTATACAGGAAAAGAAGTCATTTTGACCCAAAGACAACATGAGGGTTAATTAATTAAGATCAGTGACCCAGATCAAACCTCAACTCTAATTTATTACAAAAGTTGTGCATCTTTATGCAGCATTTGACACGTTAATTGACCAGTTGCAGGGATCCATAGAAACAGTGTTTGGTTTATTAGAGCCTGTAAAAACCCGAGGAAGACAAAAACAAAATGGCTGACCACTGCAAAACTCAAACTGAACTCCAATGTGTCCTAAAAACCAGCGGGTGCGGGTTTGATCCCAGGCCCCAGCAGCATTGTGCAGGGTTGATGGACCATGTTGCTGAGTCACAGCCGGGTCCTGCAGCTCTGTGGCGGGTTAATCCCGCTCTGCCCCGCCCACACTGAGACGGAGCAGCAGCACTAACCCCACCCAACCGGGAGGAGAGGGGAAATCCACCCTACAGACAGGAAGAAGCGCTCCTCTCCTCCCTGCCCCCACGCCATTTTCTTCCTAGGATGGCAAAGGCAAGACCCGCCTACCTGACCTCTGATTGGCTAATACTCGTTGCCGGCTCTTTTTTGCGTTGATACAACTACACATTACATAACGGTGGTTAGGCGAGAATGGGATTGGTTGGGTAAGAACTGGGAAGTCAGGGTAAGCCAATCATAGGCAGAGTAGGGCGGGACATGCCTTCGCCATCTTGGCGGGGGGCTGGCTGCGCCCACAATGCCGCAAAGAAGACCTTTGTGTGGCGTTCACGGACAGGGCGTTATCTGATGGCGTCTTCTAGCGAGGCTTAAAAACCTCCACCCGTCGACGATCAATCACGCGGGCCCGTCGTTTCCTGCTAGCTTCTAAATCATGTAGTTAGAATAATTAAACTACGGGTTTAAAACGGACACGTTTAGCAGTTTAACAACGTCAAAATGGCGCATTTTCACAGAAACTAAGCCGGTAACGTCCGTCCGGCCACGTCACATACCAGCAACACTAGGCGGCCACGCGCGGCGTTAAACCGAGAACAATCGGATTCACGTTTAAAAAAATTAACGGATGTCTTTCGGCATTATATAACAATATCACTAATAAAATATCAACGTTAAACATTTAACCTAAAAAAAAATATATATATTTTATTTAAAAACCGTTACCTACCCTAACTAACGGAAAAATACGCCTTTCACCCATTTCTTTTTTTTTTTTTTTTAAATAACGTCGTTTATATTTATTTCTGCCTCGATACTCACCATTTTCTGGCTGTTTTTTTGTTGCTCCTTCTTTCCGACGTTGAAGAATCGGTGGCTGAAGGCGGTAGTGAAGAGCGGCAGCCGGAGCCGGGGCTTTTATACGTTTCCATAGAGGCGGAGCCATAGCAACGGTTTGAATTTCCCTTCGGCGGGAGCGAACGTTGGGTGCCGCTGCTGCATTCAGGCGCAGCTCGGAATATTGTGATTCTTGCAGTTTAGCTGCGTCATCTGAAGACAATTGTGAATTGTTTGTTTTATAGGAGGCCGGAAAGTTATTGAAGTCACAATTTTTACCTCTTATATAATCATCATTGTTTAGTATTTCTGATTGCATTCAACTAACTGAAAGTTTGACTTTTGTGTTTATCTTTTATCATTTTTTGTCAAGCAGCTTGATGAATACAAATAACAGTTTAACAATGGTTTGTATTTATACACAGTATTAAGCAAACACACAACAACTTAGACTCTGAATAATTTGTCAAAACCGTGTCCTTTTTTAAGTTGCTGAACACAGTCCTAGTCAGAGGTCAAATCAAGAGTAAGGTGATACACCTGTGTAGGTGTAGGTGTCCATCTTATGGGGTGCACACCACAGCCTTTACATTTAACACCACAGAAACATCAGGTTGTCTGAAATTGTAGATTTCCAGAATATTACCATGCAAAAACTGTAGTAACAGTTTTTGCATGGTAATTTTATTCTAGAATTCAGTCGTTGTGAGCTCATAACTTGGGAGGGAGAATGAAATAGAGTGGCTCCATAACAATAATAATCAACATAATACATCCATGCCCATGCCTGCAGCCCAGAAAGGATTTTCCCCATAGGTTACCATTGTATAAGTGACACCTGAGGTTCTGCCAGGACACGTCTATCTGCAAACAAGGTTGGTTATGACTCTTTATCATCTGAATTTCCAATCCATTAACTTTTTTTATTTGAAAGCTTTCCCTGTAGCCGAGTAAAGCGGTTTAAATCCTGTGATATTACCACAATGTTAAGTCTATAGGCCGAGCGGGAAGTTATGGCCATGTTCCACAAAATGAAGTCTCACTCCTACTCGCCATTCTTTCAATTTCAATTCTAATTCATGATTTTAGTGGAGTTAACCCCAATACAGACATGTATCTGGCATGTTTGTGTCACAACCTATCAATGAAAAAGCATAATTTAACACCTTTTTTAATAGTTTTGTCAGCAAGGACAATGAAAAGCTAAAATGGTGATTATTCCCTCTCATTTATTCAATAGTAATGAAGAGTGAAACCTATTCCTAGCACCTAAGAATCCTGCTTTAATCCTGAGGTATTTGTGTTCTGTAAAGCATTGCACATGCTGGGTGAAGGAAGTAGGCTTAAATGTTCGTCATTGCTTATCAAGGAGGTGAACGGAGTTCACGTAGCATGAGCTGTGCACTGTGATTGTATCAATGACAACAAAGTACACCAATGGAAACATGTCTGTTTATTGTTTCAAGACAAAGAAACAGGAAAGATATCTTGACAGTGGATTTCTCTTAATGTCTAGATAGCGTCATGAATTCTGCAAATCATTCAGGGCTTCACATGCGCTAATAAATATCTGTCAAATATGGAATATATTCCTTGCCTTGGCGGTGAGGAATTTGGGTTTAACTGATCAGGCACTACTCAGTTCTACAGTGCAGCCTTAAAGTGGTAATGCAATGGTAAGACAGAGCTCTGTTATGCAGCAATGCATTGAAATGAGGCAAAGATAAGGAGAAATTTTAGCACCTACAGGTATTAATTTGTAGCTTAAAATCCAAATTACTGCAAATCAGACCAGTTGATTTTCACACAATGACATTTTTTACTAGCAGGATGCCATTAAATAATGAATGAATTTGTTCAGAGTATTATTACACTTAAAATGAACCCAATTAGCGTTGGTTTGTTTATTTCAAACTTAATATTCCTCGCCCTCTTCCTCTCCTTCGTCCCCGACGCTGTCAGTGCCCACCTCTTCGTAATCCTTCTCCAGGGCCGCCATGTCCTCTCTGGCCTCCGAGAACTCTCCCTCCTCCATCCCCTCTCCGACGTACCAGTGGACGAAGGCCCTCTTGGCGTACATCAGGTCGAACTTGTGGTCGAGGCGAGCCCAGGCCTCGGCGATGGCGGTGGTGTTGCTCAGCATGCACACGGCCCTCTGCACCTTGGCCAGGTCTCCTCCAGGAACCACAGTGGGAGGCTGGTAGTTGATGCCCACCTTGAAGCCTGTGGGACACCAGTCCACAAACTGGATGGTGCGCTTTGTTTTGATGGTGGCGATGGCAGAGTTGACGTCTTTGGGAACTACATCACCGCGGTACAGGAGACAGCAGGCCATGTATTTGCCGTGGCGAGGGTCGCATTTCACCATCTGATTGGCTGGCTCGAAGCAGGCGTTTGTGATCTCAGCCACTGATAGCTGCTCGTGATAGGCCTTCTCTGCGGAGATAACCGGGGCGTAGGTCGCCAGAGGGAAGTGGATGCGAGGGTAGGGCACCAAGTTGGTCTGGAACTCCGTCAGGTCCACGTTCAAGGCGCCGTCGAAGCGCAGGGAGGCGGTGATGGAGGAGACAATCTGTCCAATTAGCCTGTTGAGGTTGGTGTAGGTGGGGCGTTCAATGTCCAGGTTCCTGCGGCAGATGTCGTAGATGGCCTCATTGTCCACCATGAAGGCGCAGTCGGAGTGCTCCAGGGTGGTGTGGGTGGTCAGGATGGAGTTGTACGGCTCCACCACAGCGGTGGACACTTGAGGAGCTGGATAGATGGCAAACTCCAGTTTGGACTTCTTGCCGTAGTCAACAGAGAGACGCTCCATCAGCAGAGAGGTGAAGCCAGAGCCGGTTCCTCCTCCAAAGGAGTGGAAGATGAGGAACCCCTGGAGTCCTGTGCACTGGTCAGCCTACAATAAAACAATTAATCTTTACTCAGTGACTGATGGCGCCTGAATTGAAATATGAAGATTTTGTAGGCAAACTCACCAGTTTACGAATCCTGTCAAGAACCAGGTCAATGATCTCCTTGCCGATGGTGTAGTGACCGCGGGCGTAGTTGTTGGCTGCGTCTTCCTTTCCCGTGATCAGCTGCTCAGGATGGAAGAGCTGGCGGTAGGTTCCTGTACGGACCTCATCTGTAAGTGTAAAATGACAATTAAGTTAAACATTCACAAACACACTATATTAACCTAATTGTCACTGGAGCAGAAAAAACAAAACAATCTTAATATCTTACCAATGACTGTTGGCTCCAAGTCCACGAAGACGGCTCTGGGGACATGTTTGCCAGCTCCAGTCTCACTGAAGAAGGTGTTGAAGGAGTCGTCTCCTCCTCCGATGGTCTTGTCACTGGGCATCTGACCGTCGGGCTGGATGCCATGCTCCAGGCAGTAGAGCTCCCAGCATGCATTGCCTATCTGAGCTCCAGCTTGGCCAACATGGATGGAGATACATTCACGCTGCAAGAACAAGTTGTTCAGGTGTCAAGAACTTCTTGCATACAATTATTTAAAACAAAGTTACATTGCACCCTAAAGAAACCATGAATCAGCTACTAGATTATTTGAAACCTGTTTGAAGTTTTGGAAAAAAGATTGGTATTAGGAGAAATCAGCTCCAGCCAATAAACTAATGCTAAGTTGCATTTTCCAAGAAAGGAGCTGTTACTCAATCCTTTCCCTCGCAAGAACAAGTAAGCTGAAGAAGCTTAAAAAAGCCCCCAAAAGCCAGTTATGCTATATGAAGGGATCTAACTATAGGACTACAAAATGACTTTAATTGATCACTTTGCACCTAGAATATGTAACGGCTGTCTTTCTTTTTCCACCAGAGTAGTGTTGTCGTGTTTTAACTACTCTGTGGCAAACTGCCCTTTTCAGCCATTAATGGCCTAACACAGACCATTTTGTAATGTACAATATAACTGTCTTTCTGAGATGTTATTTCACATAACTTATGTAAAGTAGCTCATGTGTGGAACTTAAAGATTAAAGAAAGAGGTCCTCACCATGTTTTCGTTGCTTGTAGCAGTTCCTCCTTCACCTGAGATGAGTGGCTGGGGATGTTGTGTCAGTTACAAGTGCAGCAAAGCCACTTTATAGCACAGCATCGCTAGGCAACAGCCTGGCATGTTGTGGTAACTGGAGGAGCTGGAGAAGCAAACACCATCTCCTTTGACGAAAGATGAGGAGGAAGAGCACAAACAATAAAATCAGCTGCCATGCTCCCCTTCTCAGATCGAAGGAACAACAGCTGTTCTCACACAAATGAGTAACCACCAACAACGACGGGAGTGGCTGTGAAATATGACCCGTAACCATCCGCCTTTGCTTCATATTTCACATTTAGGCTTTAAGGCATGTTAGCTGTTGCTTTGCTGAACAGCTAGTGGTTTCAACTTGCTCAAATAGACTTCAGCAGGCTGTTTCTTTTCCTGCTGTTTGATCAAACTCATGACCTCTAGGTTACCAGACAAAATAGGTTGTAAATGAACAAAAGCACTCTTCTAATAGAGCTGTTCAATGGAAACTCCTGCTAGCATGGCTCATTTGATGGTCCAGTTTTCTCCACTTGCAGAGGGAAGAAAACAGTGACCTGAATGGGCTTTTGTTTCAGATGACTGTTGCATCACCACTTTGGTTGAGATTCATTTGCAATGCAAAGGTTGACTGCCCGGGGGATTGATAGCATTAGAGCACCCTTCTCTCAAAGGGAACTGATAATTGAGTGTGTTTGTTTTACAGCAGGTTACAGAGCAGCGATGTGTGTGAAAAATATGTCCATATTATGCCAAAGAGAAAAGGAGCTGGATGCATGCAAGCTACAGATTTCAAAAGGATTATACTGTTTTTCCCTGTGGAATTTCCACCAAGAGATGTAGACTAGTTAATGATGGACTTTCCCCAACTCTTGAATGGCTACTGGTTGATCAAATTGCTTTTAAAAAGCTGCCAACACTAAAATAATGTTATATCCATTGTTTTAATAGAAATATTTAGAGCCTAAATATGGCCTTGATGCTATTTTCTTCCTAACAAGAGAGAAGCTGTTGAGGAAATCCTAGTTGGTGACAAAAACTATTGTGTTTAAAACAGTGGCTGTTATGTTTCACCTCTGCGTCTGAAGGTAACCCTAGAGACGTGACAACAAACTGCTCGCATCTACCAAGTCAGGATTGCAAGAATAACATGTTCCCACTTAGTTTCCCTAGTTACTCTTTTCTCAGGTCTTGTTTGATCTTGGATGGCAGCTGATCTTAACAGGCGGGGTAGTACTCGTAGACCTTGGGGGAGAAGGTAGTGAGTGTATGACCTTTTTGTAAATTTTAGATTTTATCTTTTCTAATAGTTTTTAGCACAAATAAAACATGTGAATGCTTAGCAGTTTTGCTTTATTCAACAAAGTGTTCTTGTTTTAAAGTGTAAACACAGAATATTGTTACAGTTTTGAAATACAGTGTGAATGCATTTATCTCCTTGTGTTAAGCTCTTAGTACTCTTCCTCTCCTTCGTCCCCGACACTGTCAGTGCCCACTTCTTCGTAATCCTTCTCCAGGGCCGCCATGTCCTCTCTGGCCTCCGAGAACTCTCCCTCCTCCATCCCCTCTCCGACGTACCAGTGGACGAAGGCCCTCTTGGCGTACATCAGGTCGAACTTGTGGTCGAGGCGAGCCCAGGCCTCGGCGATGGCGGTGGTGTTGCTCAGCATGCACACGGCCCTCTGCACCTTGGCCAGGTCTCCTCCAGGAACCACAGTGGGAGGCTGGTAGTTGATGCCCACCTTGAAGCCTGTGGGACACCAGTCCACAAACTGGATGGTGCGCTTTGTTTTGATGGTGGCGATGGCAGAGTTGACGTCTTTGGGAACTACATCACCGCGGTACAGGAGACAGCAGGCCATGTATTTGCCGTGGCGAGGGTCGCATTTCACCATCTGATTGGCTGGCTCGAAGCAGGCGTTGGTGATCTCAGCCACAGTGAGCTGCTCATGGTAGGCCTTCTCTGCGGAGATAACCGGGGCGTAGGTCGCCAGAGGGAAGTGGATGCGAGGGTAGGGCACCAAGTTGGTCTGGAACTCCGTCAGGTCCACGTTCAAGGCGCCGTCAAAGCGCAGGGAGGCGGTGATGGAGGAGACAATCTGTCCAATTAGCCTGTTGAGGTTGGTGTAGGTGGGGCGTTCGATGTCCAGGTTCCTGCGGCAGATGTCGTAGATGGCCTCATTGTCCACCATGAAGGCGCAGTCGGAGTGTTCCAGGGTGGTGTGGGTGGTCAGGATGGAGTTGTACGGCTCCACCACAGCGGTGGACACCTGGGGGGCTGGGTAAACTGCAAACTCCAGTTTGGACTTCTTTCCGTAGTCAACAGAGAGACGCTCCATCAGCAGAGAGGTGAAGCCAGAGCCGGTTCCTCCTCCAAAAGAGTGGAAGATGAGGAACCCCTGGAGTCCTGTGCACTGGTCAGCCTGGTAGGGGGGAAAACAATTCTTTCAATACTTGGCTTAATTCAGATCGAAAATATGAAGCTTTGGCGTGCAAACTCACCAGTTTACGAATCCTGTCCAGAACCAGGTCGATGACTTCCTTGCCGATGGTGTAGTGACCGCGGGCGTAGTTGTTGGCTGCGTCTTCCTTTCCCGTGATCAGCTGCTCAGGATGGAAGAGCTGGCGGTAGGTTCCTGTACGGACCTCATCTGTAATTGTAAAATAGCAATAAAATCAAACATTCACAAAGTCACTTTATTAACCTAATTGTCTCTGGAGCAGAAGAACAAAACAATCTTAATATCTTACCAATGACTGTTGGCTCCAAGTCCACGAAGACGGCTCTGGGGACATGTTTGCCAGCTCCAGTCTCACTGAAGAAGGTGTTGAAGGAGTCGTCTCCTCCTCCGATGGTCTTGTCACTGGGCATCTGACCGTCAGGCTGGATGCCATGCTCCAGGCAGTAGAGCTCCCAGCATGCATTGCCCATTTGGACACCGGCCTGGCCGACATGGACAGAGAGACATTCACGCTGGAATAGCACAACAAAAAGATGTCAAGTGAGGAAGGTCTTGAATTGGCATTTGGGATTAAATATGCAACACTAACACATCTTTGAAATTACACATACATACTTTGTGACATTTTTCTCATGCAAGAAAGTAAAAAGCATGTGCCTGGAGCTTACCATGATTATAAATTTCTGCTGCTGACGTTGAGGATCTGCAGGCGAAATCTGCTGTCTGTTGATGTCAGGACTTCTCCGGTACTTATAGTTCCTCAAACTCTATGGTAACAGGCTTTGTTGTCCTTAAATGGGGGTGGGAGGGGTGAAGTGGGTTAGGTCAATGATTCAGCATTAGGCAAACATGCTCCGCCACACATCAATAACCCTTCGGCCTGCACCGAGATAATGTACAACCCGACACCCACACATGTAATCACATAGAGCTCATTTAAGTCACAGGAACAAAGCAAACAGAGCAATGCTTTAGTACATGTGGAGTACACTGGGAATGGTTCCATGGAGCTTTTGTACGAAAATGAATGGAAGACAATAGATGTCTGGGGCGGTAGAACCAAATGCAACATGGTTAGTCGTAATTTAAAGGTCTCAGATATGTAATAACATTAGTACGGTCCTTTCAGATATTTGTAGGCTCTATACAGTTCACTAGAAAGGAAACACAATTGGATCTGTGGTATGATTAAATATAATCTCTCTGATTCTTTGTGTTTAGCACTCGAGGCCAGTTCCCTCTCTGCTGTGTGATCTATTGCTGGAGTAAGGGAAGCCTCACCCTGCCTCCCCCGTCCTCCCCCTCTGTGCGAGGCCTGTTGTGTTTTCCACATGATTGGGTGCCCTGTTGTTATAGAAACATCGAAGGTCACACTGCTGTTGCTGGTGTGAAGCTCAAAATGTCAGCAGTAATGTGGATATACAGAAGTAAGACACACATTATTGGTGTACTCTGAAAGAGAGCCTTGCGTGAAAGTGTCTGCCATGAGTTGAATGGAGTGAATTTGTATTTAAACCGAAATCTGCTAAGCTTTTAATACATGAGACATGCGGAGTCCTGACCACAACACCATCTGGTGTTGTATAAAGGAACAACAGCAGGGTTTGAAAGAATTTGAGGAATGAGTAGTTTTTGAGATTGCTTTAAAACTCTATTACCCATAAAACAGGTATTCATCTATTTGGAAAATGTTTCTCTTACTCAGCAGATTCAGGATAAAGTGAAAGGTAATACACACACACACACAGTGACACAGCACATGTTGTTTCATTCATCTTTAATGACATTGACTTAACAGATGGTGCATTAGTTACCACTTTATTCCTTTATTCCACACAATGTAAAAATACAGTTTTCATGGGTTTAACTTTGGTTTCTGCAGGATATTTGGTTAGAAATGTATAAATGTAATAGCCTCAGTCTCTCATTTAGCTGCTGGCAGTGCAGTTTTGGACTCCATGGGCTCACAGTATGCAGCCTAAACCGAATTTCTACTGGAAAAAACTCTAGTTTTTAGTGTGCTTGTACGTACATAGTGATCCAGTTTAGATAGTCCTGTCCAAGGGAGCAACAAGATCAAGTCAAATTCATATGGGAAATGTTCAAAAAGAGTTAAATAGTAATAAATAGTGGTAATTAAAGAAGATAAAGGAAAATATGAGCAGTTGAGTTTGTTAAGGTTTTGTATTTCACCCATCAATGAAAATATAATTCAAAAATCTAAATTAAAAGCAAATGTGCATTAGAAAATGTAAGCCACACATCAAGACATATCCTTAAAATGGCCGGTAAGATAAATGAAAAACTACTGTTCCCTTTTATAAAACTACAAGCCCAAGCAACTGTAACAATGCAAGGCAAAGCCTGTTTTCCTCTGTGGTGTTCCCCAGGGCTCCATTCTAGGACACCTGTATTGTTCCGACAATCTTAGCCACGTGTTGTACGTAGAGCTGGTGTCACAGTGTTTGTTGTGTTACAAAGGTAAATGACAATACAATCAAATGCGTCATGCAAGGAACCGTGAGAAGTTCTCCAACTGTTGACAATACACAACATAAATCATTCTGTCATTCATACAATACATACATGACTTTTTCCCCTTTTTGAAAATATCCAACACATTGTTTTGTGTTTCTGAGTTCAGCGTATAAATAGTTAAGAAATCAAAACAAGATAAAAATGTAATATTTTGGGTGTACAATTTGACTAAAACGTTTTCTATGATTGTGCAGAGTCGGTACTAAAACTATACTATATGGTACTATAACGGTACTATAACGTTCAGTTAGTTTGGTGATGATGAGATCACGGCACAAACATTATGTATCATAGCCTTTGAGAAGTACTCGCATTTCAGCGCACATTTCTAATCATTTGGTGTGTGTGTGAATACACATTTGGTGACCAGTTATATCTATGTAGCTCACAGGTTTCGGGCACAGAAGGGGAAGAAGAATCTTTGTGGCATGAACCTCAAACTTTCTGAGTGAAGTTCTCAGGGAAAACACCTTTGACTGAAATATCTTTGTTCTGCAGCCAGTGAGACTCCTGCACACCCAGGAGCCAGCCGTCGTCCTGCAGAAACACAGAATACAAAATAGGTTTCAGCGCAGAAATTTTAAACTAACAAGTTAAGTTATGGTATTTGGGTCAAATTAACCCATTTCAAATGTTTACATGAAAAAAAATGGTACAAGTTACATTTTTTTCTACCTGAAAATCAGCGGCCTTACCTTATTTCCTGTGATAAACATGTATTCCTGACTCAATTCAGAAAATTGTTCGGGATATATCTCTTTTTTTCGAGATAATAATGATCACATAGTGGATTTTTAACATGAATTATAACCTTATGACAAAAATCCCACTTCCATGTTTAATTATGTGCTAGTAGAGACTGATGCATTCCCTGAACATATATGTTATCTCAATTGTTTGAAATTGAGATAAAGACAATATTTGTTAGTAGATTATGAAGTAAATTTCTATTTCAGAATTGTTTTTAAAACTGCAAATAAGTCACGGTCAATATGACCCGAGGGACACGAGAGGGTCCCGAAGTGAAGACAACACGAGGGTTAAGAAGGTGTTGTAATTTTTCTTAATAAGTTGTTTGGTCTATGTCAGAAAACTGTGAAAATGCAAATCACGGTTATCTAAAGCCCAAGATGACGTCCTCAATGTCTAATTTTGTCCACAACTCAAAGATAGAAGATGAAACTATGAAAAAAAACACATTTAAAAAGCTGCAATCAGAGAATTTTTTTACTGTTTTTTTCATAAGGAATGACTCCAACAGATTACTCATTTATCAAAATAGTTGCCGATTTAATTCAATAGTTGACAATTAGCAATTGATTAATCTTTGCAGCTCGATTAAATGTTCATAAAACTTGTTTATTTCACTGATAAAAGTGCAGTGACCTGTTCATCTGGGTTGTCAAAAGCCAAAACCAGCACAACATCCCCGATCTTCAGCTCCAGCTCATCAGCGTCAGTGGCAGCATACTCATGTACCGCTTTTACCTGAAGTTAAAATACAACCACAAAAAAGGTTTCAAAAAGGCAAAAAGTGCATGCCCATTATTCAAAAAACAGTGCTTTTTAATCAAACTGAGGATGAGTGTTAAGTTGTTTCACCTTGTAGAGGAATCCTGGAGGGAGTTTGTCATCTGAGCCGTTGGTCACTGCACTCTGTACCATAAATAAGCAGAAAAGGCCGTGGTGTATTATTAAGGACATAATGGTTACTGTGTTTGGCAAGATGTGTAATGAAAAAACTCTAAAGCAATAAACAGAAAAAAAGATAAGAAAGAAGAGGAGTTTGTGACTTTCACTAGAATTTGAGGGATCCTTGAACTTCAGGCTTTAATCTGTGCCTTTTTGCTTTTTTTCCAGGTCGCCTCCCTTTGCACCCGACCCTACCTGGACCTCTCCACCATCGCCCCAGCCACCCTGTCCCCCTGGGGCGCCATCGTCATCCCAGTTGGGCTCAGTGTACGACTGAGCGGCATAGACTCCATCGCTGCCCCAGCTCTCCTGGCGCTGAGCAGTCTCTGCATCGTCCCAGCTGGGCTGGGTGGAGCTGTGGGTGCTGCGTTCATCGTGATCCCAGCCCCCAGGGGCCTGCTCTGGGTGGTGGTCAACATCCTGCTGGGGTTCCTGCTCTGCGGTGGTTTGTTGTTGCTACAAAAAGTGTGGGGGGGGGGGGTTGTGGAGCATTGTGGCGTCAAGAGGGAAGTGGAAGGATGGGAGGAGGGTTTGTAATTGGTTTGATCCGGAGTGGTGCGGGGTTCGTAAAGGACAGGAAGGTTTTTGATGGCAAAAGATTTGCAAGTCGGAGAGTTATTTCTTTGTCTACACGGTCCAACTTCCTCTGCTTTACACGATCATTTTAGAAAATAAGAGTATGGAAAAGCACATTTCTCCATTATGAACACAGAAAGCCGTGCTTACCCATGAGTCCCATGATGGCGCCTTCCGTGGGCAGTAAGAGACCAGACAACCAGTGAAATTAAAGTGTGCAAGAAGCCTTCATCAAAAATCAATGTAGCACACATGAATTCAATGTTTTGGAAAACAAAAGAAATTTAAACAATTATCAAAACGGCTACAAATTATATTTTGATTTGATTTAATTGATGCTTGTAATATGAACCTTAGAAGAGAACAGACTGCCTGGTAGTACCTCCCCATTTTGATTAATCACCATCATCAATACATCTGATCAACTAGTGATTATCAAGAAAAAACAGCCTCTGCATGCAAAGTCATGCAAAAGAAAAGTTAAAAGAAACAAAAACTGACACACACACACACACACACACACACAATACTTCTTCAGCCCCAGATGACATTAACTGTTTACATGCAGTCTAAAGTGTGTAAGATGTAAAAGTATTTTCATGATTAACAGCTCAGGGATGAACTCAATGACTTCTTAAAACACATTTTTATAGACGTATTTTTTATGTGACATCGTCTTTTTTTAATGTCTTTTTTACCCTATGACCTGTTAATTTCATTTTATTTACTCATTTGTTGTTTTCCAAGACTTCAGGGAAAATTGTGAGCAAATAATGTTTCAATTTAAAAACCTTTTAAGAGCGTTTAAAAACTTAAAAACATAAATTGCGTTTTTGGGTAATCAAACCCCAAAACCTTTCTGCCTAACATACTGAGCATAGTATTCTCCATCCCTGCAACACGTTGTCAACTCTGTTTAGTTTTGTGAAATTGAATATATCTGACAGGCTTTTAAAACTGCATGGAAACACAGTCTTCAGCCCTCCAGCTCTGCTGACCTTTGACCCTAACAAAGCACACCCACCCACCTTGGGAGCTGTAAATGTGACGGGCTGTAATACCTCCACATCCCAATCCAGCAGGTTCACCCCGGAGCAGGGCTCACACTGCTTCACACACACACACACACACACAATTAAACACACACACATACACACACATGCACTCAGGTTAGGAGGGTTCACTATCTGGGGAAATGAAAGCAGTCGATGTGAAGTTCAGCAAGTTATTCCATGTGCTCTGTCGGTAGAGATAAGGTCCAAGACTGCAGGTGGTCACAGTCATACAGAAGGGAATATACAGTATACAGTATATTTAAAATGAACATATGAGAAAGAAATTGTTTTTGTAAGATACTTGAGTACAATTACATATATGGGTATTATATGAGTTTAAAAGGAAAAACTGAAATGAAAACTGTGATGAAATGACACTAATGGAGAAGGAGTGGGATTAAATAAGTGTGTATACTTCTTCCTTTCTTCCCTTTTTCTCCTTTTCTGACCCGATACGTAACCCAAATCAAGTATTGCATAAAGTGTCTTGCTTTATTTTTGTGTAAAATCATTATTTTCTGTAAGACCCTTTCTGTTTTCTCTTCCGTGTTCAATCAATCAAAGAGTAACCAGGACGTAGAGGGAGGACACTCGGTCTGACCTGCTCTGTCGTCATGGTGCTGCTGGAGTCCGTGTGAGCGTCAGGCACCGAGGCCTCGTCCTCGTCCTGTGTGGGGCCGGCGTGCTGAGACAGCGTCGGTCGGGGCGGAGGCCGACTGGGAGGAGGACCGGGCGGAGGACCGGGCCTCTGCACCGCCAGGAGGGTTCAATCCAAACCACACAACACACACGTGCATGCATGCAAAAGCAGCGAGGGACACAGAGACACTTTAGTACACGCACAATGACGGGTGGTTACATTAGCCCGTGCCCTAATTCTGTTGCCAGAATTACAAGCTGTTAGAAAATCTGCATGGGGCTGTAATAACAAAACTGCACCCACATGACGCCCCCACCCTATGGAACAACCTCCCCATGCATATTAAAGCTGCACAGACCCCACAAGCGCTTAAATCTCTGCATAAGACGCACCTGTTTGCTGTAGCTTCTAACACTCGTTAACCTGGATTCTGAGGTTTTAAAGTGTTGTTTGTCTCCCTGTGATTCACTTTGGTTGTAGTAATTATTACATTTGTTATTTATGTATTTGACATCGACCCTGTTCAGCTTTGGTCAACTGTTGTTGTTTTTAAATGTGCTATAGAAATAAAAATTGACATTGACATGATACAAGCCTTCTGTAATAGCGCCCCCCTCGTTCACACAGTTACTAGTAGCCAAGGAGGACGCAGAGGATTAAAAAACATGATGGACTCCTCAAAAGAGGTCATTATGTTCACTCAAGTTTCTGCGTGGGAAGGTCGTTGGACGCCACAATCTTCTGGACGTAGTCACACTGAGAAATCCAGAGAGAGTTGTGTGGAGCTGAGAGTCTTAATTAGCTTAGTAGCAACTCGTTTAGCAACGGCTGATGCAACGGACATTTATTAAAATCAAAAACGTTACGTACTAAAACTAATGACTTAGTTGTTTGGTCTCTAACATGTCAGAAAATGGTGAAAATGTGGATCAGTGTTTCCCAAAAAGCCCAAGACGACGTCTTCAAATGTCTCGTTTTGTCCACAACTCAAAGATATTCAGTTTACTGGCCCAGAGGAAAGAAGAAACTAGAACATATTCACATTTAACAAGCTGAAACCAATTAGTCAATTATTAAAATACTTGGCAGTGAATTTAGTAGTTGACAACCAGTCGATTGATTTCTTTGAAGCTTACAGCTCCTTTCTTCTTGCTCTTCTCTGTTTTTAGGCGGTTTTCTTCTTCTTCTTTGTGCAATGAAGCTTTTTATCCTTCTTTCATTGTTTTGTAACTTCATCAACAAGATCAAGTTTTAACATGTATGTGGATACGCTCGGTTTAACTTTGGTTTTACCTTTGGTGGTGAGCTGGCTGATTCGCTGTGGTTGGTTTCCTCGCTGAGAGAAAGAGAAAGACAAGAGGTAGGAGACAGAGAAAGGGCATGAGCATGAAAACAGAGGTGGAAAGATTTACTGACTCAAACCATAGACTGTATATTTATTGTTATATTATTATTAACGGTCTATGACTCAAACTCATCACACATGCAGTTCTGAGCTCCGTCCACACGAGGGCGACAACAAGCTTTAAAGGAACATGTAGCTACTGTATCTCAACAGGTTGACCTGCAGTAAAACATGGCTGCAGGCAGATGTCATGTCCAGGATGTTATAAACGCATCACAAGAGTTAGAGAAGCACACCAGCTCACAGGGTTAAATCTCCGACCCGCACAAACATATTACCGCTTTTGCTCTCCCCTCCCTTAAAACCTGTTAAAATGCTTTTATTCTTTATTCTTTTGATTAATATACAGTCTGTTTATACCAGAGATGGTTTAGCTATACAGAATCTTGGTTTATATTTTTCAGAAGAACTGCAACAATGTGAAGAGATTTTGGTGGTGTGCAGGGTAGCGAGTGCCTCGCCGTTATTAAAAAGAAATGTTGAGATTATTGAACTCATTTTGCATTTATAATTTGATGTATTTATTTATTCATTTACATTATAAGTCATTTAATTTCATGATAGTATGCTCCTTGTATCACGGCGCTTCTCCTAAAAACTACTGTCCCTGAATGCATCAGGTTTAAGACACCTGTCCACGTGATCCCTCTCACGCCAGGTGAGTTAGCGGCGGTTAGCACGCACATTTCTCATTTTAATCCAGTTTTTCTATTTTATCTTGTCCAGAAGTAAAGAGCGGTGTCAGCTGATGGGAAACAACGCGCTGACCTGCAGGTCCGAGTCAGCGTAAAGGATAGCACGGACCGACTCTGTGGCTAGCACGGGTTTGTTTCCCATGCTTCCTGTTCTTATGCTCCAGCTGACCTGAACTATTTAGCCAGAAATCTACGGAAGCAGGAAACTCCACAGTCTCAGACCGGGATGAAAACCAAAAGTCTGTCTGACAAATGGCCCGGATGAGCAGTCGCACCTGCGCAGGTAAGGAACCAGCCTCCTCATGTTGCCTGTTGTGTAAATTGTTTCATCCTTTATTTGCGTTGTGTATGCTGTTTGTCTGCTGTTATGGCTTCTGTGCGCTATCTTCTCTCTTTCTGGTGCCCGTCACCATGGCTTTGCGTATTGGTGCGCTTTTACGCATTTGCGTACATTTATCGGTGGGCAGACACTGTCTGTCTCAAATGTCTGTGACAAACTGCGTCTTTTTTCTATTTATCTTCGCGCGCCGAGACCAGACGTCTGTGCGATGATATGGTGCGCTTTTGCACATCTTGTAGGAGTGAGTAAGCTGCTTTATTGGTGCGCTGACTCCCAAGAAATTAACATCGTTGTCCCAGCGGTCTCTTTCTCCCTCCCCCTCCCCCCTGCAGGAGCCTGTAGTTTAGAGGATTATGGGTTATATTTTCCGTGGTTGCCTAAAACAAGCCGTGCGTAAACGTGCCCAGCCTGCGTGCAGCAGCGTTTACCTCTTGGCACCTTCTCCCGTCTTTGCCTCTGCAGTACCCGCTTTTCTGCAGTAGGGGGCGGTGTGAGGGACATTACTCTCATGGGTTGTAAATGTTGTCTAAACTTTAAAATCTGGCTGAAAGCGCCACTTACTTGAGCTCGCGCTGCTCTTCCAGTTTGGTCATGATGTCGTTCAGGTTTTGGCTGAGCTGAGGAGACACAGAGCGGATGAAGAATAGATATCTCACTACACTAGAAACATA
Source organism: Etheostoma nigrum (assembly GCA_029931835.1). Lineage (NCBI taxonomy): Eukaryota > Metazoa > Chordata > Actinopteri > Perciformes > Percidae > Etheostoma > Etheostoma nigrum. Next base: position 14,314,648 of record CM057260.1, read on the forward strand.
AATATTGGGCGTAATTGCTTCTTGAAAAAAATATGTGGGGGATGAGGACAGTCTCTGAAAAGCAACTAAATATGATTTAACTAAGCTCTTCTTCTTCCAAATGAAAAATAAATCTTCTTTTTAGTGAAAATAATATACAGGAAGTGGGATTTTTAAAATAAAGGTGCATCATACAGACGATATATGACTCGATACATCCACACTGTTACACCCCAGTGACAACTGATCAAATTAGGGCTGCAACTAATAATTATTTTTAACTGATCTTTGGATACTTTTCTGGATTATTGGATTAGTTGTTTGGTCTCTAAAAATGTCAGAAAATGGTCATCAGTGTTTCCTAAATCCCAAGATGGCGTCCTCAAATGTCTTGTTTTGTCCTCAACTATATTCACAGAGGAGAGAAGACATTTAACAAGCTGCCGTCATACAAGTTTTACTTTTTTAATCATAAAAATGACTCATTGATGATCAAAATAGTTGATATGTTTAATACTTAACATTAACTGATTAATCTTTCAGCTCTAGATCAAACATCAGGTCCAACAGTTGGACTCACCTTGCTCATTTCCCCGTGGAACTTCTCTTGATGACCTGCCAGGCTCTGGAATGCAGTAACATAGACGGCAACACGACTACACACACACACACACACAGACACACACACACATACACACACACAGAGACACACACACACAGACACACACACACAGACACACACACACGGAGACACACAAACACACGGAGACACACACACAGAGACACACACATACACACACAGGGACACACACACAGAGACACACACACACAAACACAGAGAGACACACATACAGGGACACACAGAGACACACACACACAGAGACAAACACACAGAGACAGACACAGACACACACAAACACAGGGACACACAGAGACACACACACACACGCACACACAGAGACACACATACACAGAGAGAGACACACACACACAGGGACACACAGAGACACACACAGACACACACACAGACACACAGGGACAGACACACACATACACACACACAGACACACAGGCACAGACACACACATACACACACACAGAGACATACAAACACACGGAGATACACAGCACACAGCACAGACAGACACACACACACACACAGAGAGATACACACACACACACACACACATTTTTAAACATCTGGATCAAGTCATGATTAAAGATGTCAGAGATAAAAAAAGAGTCTCACTTGTCAAACAGAGCTGGAAGCTCGTCTTGTAACTCCACGTTCAGCTCCTCGAAGATCTTCTGAGCTCGGCCCAGCTCCTCCTCTGCCTACACACACACACACACACACACACACACACACACACACACACACACACACACAGAGAACAATAATATCTGTGAACTCTGGGTCTAAATTACTGATAGTTTCAGAAGAGTTTAAGTTTGTAGTGAGCACACGGACATGCAGACAAACAGGTTCAGGGTTTCATAACTACGCACACGTGAAAGTCTAAATAATGATTTAAAGTAAATAAAAAGGTGTTTCTATGACACAAAAACAATATAAATTGGATTGGGGATCAAATTAAAGTGTGGCTCTCTACACATGGTCATCAGAGCAGTTGCTTTGAGATCTCTCTCTCTCTCCAACGTCAGCGTGGATGGAATAATACATGTTTTCAGCCTCGATATAATGATCATTAATCCTCGTCCTAGAGCAGTGTCTTTAACCTTTTACTGGATCAAACTTTCCAAATTATCTGTACAAAGGAAAGCATTGTTACATGCCCAATTAAGTATCTAGCAGCTCTGAAAGCTGTGTCTTTGGGCTAAATGCTAATGTCACTAATGACATTAGTTAACTGCTGGTATTTGGTCAAAAAACAGAGCAAATATCAACCTGCTGGCGCTAAAGAGTTAGTCAGGATCACCAAAGTCAGTAGGATTCATCCTCTGGAGATCATGAATGACTGTAAATAAAAAGAAATTCAGGGCAATTCATCTAATAGTTGTTGTCGTGTCAGCATGCAAGTAATTCTCATTGAACTGAATAGGCACAAGGCCCGAAATTAACACTCGTCAAGCACTAAATGTGGATATATTTCCTGTTTGGCGAGTAAATATCAGAGGGCGGGTAATTATTAGTGAAATATGCTTGGTTAAAAATGTATTTCAGACACAGAATAGGCACCATTTGGGATCCAGAGTCCTGTTTTTGTTTTACATTCATGGGTCTGTGTCATTCTGCATTTCCTTCACAAGCTAATGAGATGACAACGCTGATCATGTGCAGAGAGCCTGTGGGGTGAGGAGGGGGAGGCAGTGATGAACCAGAGTTTCACCTGGTTGAAGGAGAGGTTAGTCTGAGCCACCTGGTGGGCTGATATCAAACCCTGAGCCCAGCTGGGAGCCGCCATCTCCAACAGGGCTGCTGGCTAAGCAACACACACCATGCAACAGACAGGAGGACGAGGAGGGAGAGGACAGAGAGAGAGAGAGAGAGAGAGAGAGAAAAGAGAGAGACGAAAAGCAAACCATTCAAGACAAACGCAGACATGTTAATTAGCATATAACAAAGCAGAGTTTTTATATAACAACAAGGGTTAATAAGTTCACACATTAAACTTAATCCCAGTTCAGACCACAGATCCGCGGCGAGATGAAACCGCAGCTGAACCGGTCCGTCTCAGTTTGACTCGAACCAGCTGATGGTGTCCCTCAGCTGGTCCAGTCTCCAGAGGCTGGTTTCACAACGTAAGAGACGTCTCCTGTTTCTACAGCCGATAAAGACGTCAGCTGGTCCAGTCTCCAGAGGCTGGTTTTACAACGTAAGAGATGTCTCCTGTTTCTACAGCCGATAGAGACGTCAGCTGGTCCAGTCTCCAGAGGCTGGTTTTACAACATAAGATGTCTGTTTCTACAGCCGATAAAGACGTCAGCTGGTCCAGTCTCCAGAGGCTGGTTTTACAACGTAAGAGACGTCTGTTTCTACAGCCGATAAAGAAGTCAGCTGGTCCAGTCTCCAGAGGCTGGTTTTACAACGTAAGAGATGTCGGTTTCTACAGCCGATAGAGACGTCAGCTGGTCCAGTCTCCAGAGGCTGGTTTTACAACATAAGATGTCTGTTTCTACAGCCGATAAAGACGTCAGCTGGTCCAGTCTCCAGAAGCTGGTTTTACAACGTAAGAGACGTCTGTTTCTACAGCCAATAAAGACGTCAGCTGGTCGAGTCTCCAGAGGCTGGTTTTACAACGTAAGAGACGTCTCCTGTTTTTACAGCCGATAAAGACGTCAGCTGGTGGAGTCTCCAGAGGCTGGTTTTACAATTTAAGAGACGTCTCCTGTTTCTACAGCTGATAAAGACGTCAGCTGGTGGAGTCTCCAGAGGCTGGTTTTACAACGTAAGAGACGTCTGTTTCTACAGCCGATAAAGACTTCAGCTGGTCCAGTCTCCAGAGGTTGGTTTTAGACCGTAAGAGACGTCTCCTGTTTCTACAGCCGATAAAGACTTCAGCTGGTCCAGTCTCCAGAGGCTGGTTTTACAACGTAAGAGACGTCTCCTGTTTCAACAGCCAATAAAGACGTCAGCTGGTCCAGTCTCCAGAGGCTGGTTTTACAACGTAAGAGACGTCTCCTGTTTCTACAGCCGATAAAGACTTCAGCTGGTCCAGTCTCCAGAGGCTGGTTTTACAACGTAAGAGACGTCTCCTGTTTCTACAGCCGATAAAGACTTCAACTGGTGGAGTCTCCAGAGGCTGGTTTGAAAACATAAGAGACGTCTCCTGTTTCTACAGCCGATAAAGACGTCAGCTGGTCCAGTCTCCAGAGGCTGGTTTTAGACCGTAAGAGACGTCTCCTGTTTCTACAGCCGATAAAGACGTCAGCTGGTCCAGTCTCCAGAGGCTGGTTTTACAACGTAAGAGACGTCTCCTGTTTCTACAGCCGATAAAGACGTCAGCTGGTCCAGTCTCCAGAGGCTGGTTTTACAACGTAAGAGACGTCTCCTGTTTCTACAGCCGATAAAGACTTCAGCTGGTCCAGTCTCCAGAGGCTGGTTTAACCCTCGTGTTGTCTTCCCGTACGCTACGTATGCTACGAATCATATCCAGCTACAAAAAAGCCTGAAAGTCCGAGGTTAGAGCGTAAGTACGTAGTCGTTGATACGTTGTCTCGTCTACTTTCATCTCATTGGTGGACGCTGGCAGATATCCGAGTGTTGCAGACGTTAGCTGCAAGTTTCAACTCATCTCATCACGAATCTTTGGTCTGAACTGGGCTTTAAGGTGGTATGAATTATCTGCTCAATGAGTAACTCATACCACCTTAAGTCAAAAGCTATGCCTTTAAACTTTAGTATAAGCAGCAGAACACACACACACACACACTGGTTACCTTGGCGATCTTGGCCTCGTCCTTCTTCTTTCCTTTCTGTAAGGAGCTGAAGTGATGCCGGGCGCTGTCGAAGTCCACCATCTTCCTGTCGCGCTTGGCTATACGAGCCTGCAGCCGAGCACACGTCAGGATTATTGTTGCTTTTTATTAACAATCAGAAAATCTTTAACGCTTTATTTCAAAACGCATCCAACAAACAAACCCAATCATGTGATTATAACATAGAAATATCTTGTTTTACTGTAAAAAAAAAAACCCACCTTAATATCAGGAAACTGATTCAGGTACGAGTCCAGAGTGGTCATAGACTTGTCCATGATGTTCTGGTGGTAGTCCAACCACAGAGTGTCTGTGTCCTGAAACACATTTTTACATCATCAAATAGATTCAGACGTTGATGCATCACCTTGATGTTGCTGGCGAAGATCCGATTTCACCTTTCTAAGGGTGTGTTCTAGCTGTCTGGTCTAGAACCAGCCACTACTTCCACTACTGCAGAGCTAAACCAGTGTTCCCCACAAGAAGTTAAACTGGAAACCAGAAAACTCCGCTGTGGGAAAAACTGGATGCTATCTGCCTTTTACCTCCAAGTTATTGTCCATCTCCTTCTCTATCATCTCCTTCAGGGTGGAAGGAGACACGCATGCAGTTAAGAAAAAGAAAGTGTGTTAGAAGGTAGAGAAAGGAGGAGGAGACAACAGAGAAATAACACCGCCGCTTGTATGTGAACATGCCGCTGGATCGAGAAACCCTGGGTTATTGAACTAGTTCTGAACCACGTCGTGACCCAGCGGGACCGCGGTTCTTAGGGTTGGGTGAAGCCGGGGAACTGAAGAAATCCAGGGCATGTTGATCTTGATTCGTAGTACAGGCCTCTGGTCTCACCTCTATCAACGTGTCCATCTCCTCTTTGCCAAACCAGTCGGGTTCATACATCTCGGCCAGACAGTCCTGGAGCCGCCGGGACGCATCGTGCATCGCTGAAACACAAACGAGGATCAGCCGCTCTTTGCTTATATATATATATATATGATGGTTGATGCCATGAATTACAACCATAGGTTCCCACTCACTTTTCACTGCTGTAAGGTAGGCTTTCATGTCTTTCTGCAGTTTGGTTCCTTCTGTCTGAAGGAGCAAACACAACCACTTAGAAAACATAACGGAGAAGAAAGTACTAAAAACTATTGTTACAGAATTAAAGAAAAATAACCAAATCTCTAAAGATTTAGAAATGTCTTATTTTTGACCAACTGGCTGACAAAGTCCTCCAAAAGATACTTTAACCCTCCTGTTGTCCTCGGGTCAAATTTGACCCCTTTAAAAAATATCTATATCTGAAATATGTTGTTTTTTTTTTTTACCAAATTACCACAAAAAATGGATTGGATTCCTTCCAACACTCTTTGCAAATGCAATTGATCACTTTCATTCCTCTGATCTTAACTATTAGTCAAAATAATTCAAAATCTTTGCTTTTTTAACTCTAATATTATGTATAATTCTATATAAATGAGGGTTATTGAGCATGAGTTCCAAAAAGTAGTAAACTAGTCAGGTGGTGTTGGTGAAAACTAAAAGAAAAGTCTGAAAAAAGGATGAAAATGTCAAATCTTTGTCCGTTTTTGACCCGGGAGGACAACACAAGGGTTAAAAACTAAAATAGTAGTAAGTATTATAAGAGAAACAAGCTGTTTGTTGGCAGATTTAATCACTTGCAAGACTCAAATCCTGATTTTTAACCCTCCTGTTGTCCTCGGGGTCAAACGGACCCGTTAACATAACAATTATTTATCAGAACTACGACCAAAGAACGTTGAAAAAAGTGACAAATTTTCTAAAAAGCTTCAAAAACGCAGGAAAAATTCAACAAAAAACATATATTTTTTTAAAAAGCTGAAAAAAGTGACCAAACAAAATCGGGAAAATCGCCAAAGGTGACAAAATCTGTTAAAAAGAAGTGACAAAAAAATTGGTAAAAGTGACAAAAAATTGGAAAAAAAAAACATAATAAAAGTGACAAAAAAATTAGAAAAAAATCTACAAAAACTTTAAAGTGTAGGAAAAAAAAATCGACGTCAAAATTTCGGCCCAGAAAAACACAAAGTTTCGGGTCGATGGGAAGACAACACGAGGGTTAAAAAGGAGGAAAATGGCGCCTGACCATCTGCTTGTTGAAGTTGGCCACCATCTCCTCAAAGGCGACATCTCGGGTCTCGTCTGCTTTGCCGAGCTTCTGCAGGACCTGCAGAGGAGAAGACACACACATGCATTCAAAATCCCCACAATCCCTTTTTTTATAGTTTAAAAAGGCACTCGAGGGGTAACGTTTTAAAAGCCTTTAATATCTTTTTGGTTACAAAGCTGCACCCGATGCAGACTGTATTGTATCTTCATGATGATTTTAAAGACTTTTTGAGTTATTCAAGACATTCTCATGTACGAAGGCTGGTCACGTGACGTGAAAAAGTGAACATCATGCGGCGATGACAATTAAGTTTAGACACCAAAACGACTCGTTAAGATTAGGAAGAAGGTGGTTTGGATTAAAACATTCCTGGGGAATGAACATGCATTTCCTGGGCGAACTCTGCTCCCTGGGTTGTGTTTTAGGAGCCAAATTTCCCCTGATCTCCTCCCGAAGATCAGGGTTATACAGCAGGTGTGTGTGTGTGTGTGTGTGTGTGTGTGTGTGTGTGTGTGTGTGTGTGTGTGTGTGTGTGTGTGTGTGTGTGTGTGCGGAAATACATAGTACCAATTACAGTGCTTTACTTTTCATAGCTACTGTATGTGTACGAATAGTTCATCAAAACAAGCTGCATTATTAGAATGAAACTGTCTTTGTCTTTAGAACTGGCAGCCAGAATATGGAGGTCAAAGGTCAAGCCCTCAGTGACCTGGTGACACATAGACAGAGAAATATTCATCTCGTAGAGCTGCACGTGATCCTTCCAGATATCTGAAAGCATTTAAATCCAGTCAACAAAGAAAGAGCTTCATCTTCCATGTTTGGCCTTTTTAAACTTAATTATTATTAGTTATTAATAATTCATATGACCGCAGTGACAGGAAGCTACCGATAAACTGTACATACATCGTGATGATAATCCTCTATATTGAGTCTGTATCTCTGTTCGCAGGCACACGTGGTGTAGTGAAGGTAAAGGAGAAGAAGGGATGAGAGAAAGAGAAGAAATCCGAAGACATTGTGTTGCTGCTGGTTGGAAATGAGGTCAGCGGCTAATCTGAGCGTCCAGCAGCACCTGTCTCCCTAATCCTGTGACGGATACAGAAACTACCATCAACACCACGACGGGGACTTCCCCACACACACACACACACACTCTCACACACACACACACACACACACACACACACACACACACACACACACCTGCTCACCATCCACACACTCACACATCATATCATCACAGCCACAAGTATCACCAGCTGAATGTATTCATCCGCAAAACATGTTTGAGCCTCCATAATGAAGGTAACACAGCTTATTTAAGTCTAAATTAGCCTATTTAAGTCTAAATTAGCCTATAAACATTACTAATGGCTCCAAAATGAGCAATCATTATGATTGTGATGTGTGTTGCCATTTTTTTATTGCCCTGTCTTTTGAAGGTCCTTGTGGAGAGGAACAATGCCAATTGATTATTTTATGTATGCACTATCCGTGAATGCCTTTCCACGCCTTACTATCAGCAGCAGCAGTAGTGGAGTTTGGAGATTTCCCAGATGCTTTTTGGTAAAAGCAGTGTGCTTGTTCTGGAGATGTCTTTCAATATTACTTTTAGTTGTTTGCTAATCTTTCGCTGCAGATGAAGCGTAGCGGTGAGCCTGCAGCGCTGGTGTAGTGCGCCAGTCTAATGCCTTGTGATGCATGCCAGAGATCCACGTAAAGTCTGGAAGTAATGTATTCTTGTGTCACTTATACTGTAAACTTGGATGTAACAGGACATACTGTGTGTGTGTGTGTGTGTGTGTGTGTGTGTGTGTGTGTGTGTGTGTGTTTGTCCGTCGGTGTTCAATTTCAACCCCCAAAAATACACCCGAAGCTCAGACACAGAGACAGTGTGTGGTATTAGGAGGTGAGGAGGAGGCGTAGGAGGGCTATAGATAGATGGATAGATAGATACACACACACACACACACACACACACACACACACACACATTTGAGCCCTGCCCACTGCAGTGAAGCATGCTGGGAGTCCTGAGCGGGAGGGGGGCAGGACAGGCGTGCAGAGCAACTTTGAAGTTTGACAACTTTAGATTTTACTTACTACTCGTAGAAAGTTATAAAAATCTTATTCTGAGTGATAAATGGCTGCTTCAGTTTCTAATGTACTTGCAAAAAAAATGCATTTTATTTTGTGTTTTTTAAATTCAGCACAAGCAGTGAATCGGGGGCCTTTCGGGGCCCCTGGGGGTCTTGCACATTGCCGGTATAAATACTTTTCAACGAGACAGTCCTCCCCCCTCAAAAAACACCCACATATTCATTTCTCCGAGCATCAATTTTGACCTATATTTACGTTTATAGTGGCTGTTTTAGTTGTGACGCAGAGGAGCAGACAAGGAGGAGAAGCAGGACGTAAGACGAGGAAGGATAAGGGCGCAAATTGTCCTGGTAGCAAAACTACAATTCCCACTACGGCCACGCCAAGTCCCGCCCTACGGAGCAGCTCGATTGGTTGGGGTTAGGCATTTGACCTCGAGGCGTCAGGGGATACCAGGGGTACATGTAAGCATGGACGCCTGGCCAATAGTAGTGTCTGGTTGCTATTGAAGGGCGGGTGTTGGCGTGGCCGTAGTGGGATTCGTACTATCGCATCCTGGTGGTGGGTGGGGGGTCAAACAAACTCGGGACTTTCACCCAGGAGACCGGGGTTCATGTCTCATTTGAAAAGTAGTTTTTGTGCCTTAACCTAACCAAACTGCGACCATTTCACAACAATAATGTTGTTCTCTGGTTTAGATATGAGGAAAATGAGCACAACTTGTCTGTTAAAGGTCTGTACTGTCTGTAATTTTTACAGGTTTTGCCTCTGACTCCCAGGAGCACACCGGCTCTCCAGCTGCTCTCTACAGGGCACCACCTCCCTTCTCCGTCACCGCACTCATCCATTTCCACAGAAGGTAATTTGTAGGGCCGTCCTCTCTTAGTCGATGAGTCAACCAGTCTGTGGTTTTGGTAGTAGTCGACTAAGATTTCTTTAGTTGATAAGTCATTTTGTATGCTTATTCATGCTTAATTACTCATTTCCAAGCTACTTATGAACACATTTCTGGTGAACACAAGATTTAAAGTGGTGCTTTTGCAGGATTAATTGAGTAGAAACTCAGTTTTACAGAAGGTTAATTAACTACATTTACATTGTGATTTGCTAGTCTCAACCACCTCTCAAAGCTCTGTCGATTAAATCAACTAATCGATTTAGTCGACAAAATCCTGTAAGTGCAAGTCAACTAAGAACTTCTTTAGTCTAGGACCGCCCTAGTACTTTCCCAGCATGCTGTGCTGCACAGCTGACCAGTTCATGAGCGGGTGACGTTACGGTGGCTCTGTCAGCTGTCTGAATGCAATGATTCCTTCATTTTTACGTGTTCCTGCTCCCTCGCTGGACAGCAGAGATGCTGGAGAGTTAACCATAGAGAGAGTGGGTGGAGCGTTGGAGGAGGTGGAGGGAGGGCGACGTGCCAACAGATAGACAGCTGAAGCTGACACTCCCCTCCTCCACCTCCGCCGGCCTTCAGAGGGAAGATGATACCCTGACCTTCCTCTTTACTCCAACACTGCGACTAGGCGGCTCAGTATCGCCTCAAACGCTGCTTTTGTGTTGGATTTCAAGACCAGATGATTCAACTTATACTTTTTTTTTAATAATAATGTATAATTTATTAGTCCTGCAAGGGGAAATTACAATTTACACTGTTGTTATTACACATTACACACAAGCCTGAACTACACACACATGCTCAGTACCTATAAATGCACTAATGGAGAGATGGGGGGGTCCCGAGGGTTCGGTGCCTTGCTCCTTGCAGGAGGTGAACTGGCACCTCTCCAGATACCAGTCCACCACCATACTTTGGTACTTGAACCAGTGACCCTCCGGTTCCCAACCCAACCCCCTTCTGGACTGAGCTGCACCCCGTTTTACGTGGATTTCCAGCCATAATATCCACGAAAGAGAGAGAAATTTGAATTCTCTGGCGTTGAGATGCATTTCAATGTGGGTCACAGCCAAGATATCACAGATACTAAGTCCAGCTTCCTGCAGCAGAACCCGACCCACCGGCAGACTAAGGCCGTCCTCCACCAACGAAATTCTCAGTCGGCCAACACTCGAAGGGTTTTGTATTCTAATCGATGGTCATTAGTGAACCAACAGATCGGTAAAACCGAGTTTCTCCACAAAGAATCATGCAAAAGCACCACATTTAATCCTGTTTACCACAGCTGTGCTCATAGTTTCTTTGAAATAAATCCTTCAGCATGAAAAATCATTTAAATTATCTACCTGCTTGACCATCAACTAAACTCATTACATTTCGTTTACAGTATTTGAAAAATAACACTAAATTCTTTCATTTTGTTCCCTAAAAACGGTCATATAATAATAATAATAAGCAATAAGTGTGTAATCCCAGAATATATTGTCCTCTTTATGTTGTTTTTAAAGCACCCAGATGTCCAAGAATAAGACCTACAGCCCTGCTTTCTCATGACCTTTGACTTCTCATAACTTTTGTAGTTTTATTAATAAATTAAAACTTGATTCTTCTGTTCTGATTGGTTACTGTTATTGAAATTAAAAAAGAAAATTGCTGATTTTCCTTCAGAGAACTGATCAAATTCTCTGATTCTTCCTGTCTGGTGACTCACTGGAATAACCCAAAGTGTGTTTCATTTACGATGAACATGGTACTGAGAGTTAGGTTGGATATTATTTAAGAAGAAGAAGAAGAAGAAGAAGTGAAACATCTGGTATTTTACCACTTCCTGATGAAATTGTGAACTGCATAACACTTCGAGTAAGAAAAAACAGATTTTTATAAATAAGGACAAGAACTGAGTGGGCTGTTCACATGTGAAACTTTTAAATTAGACGGAGGAAAAAAAACTCCTTACAGTTCATTATGAAGTATTTGAAATAAAGTAATAGATTTTTTTAATGTCATTCCCCTTCATATCCTCAGCTGTCCTATATAAAGGCCTAAAATGCCCAAAAATAATCTTTAAAAAACGCATTTTAGGCTTTTTTCCAACGCTTTTGAATTTTTTTGATGTATTTTTTTCATTGTCTTGCCGCATTTTTCGGAACATTTTGTGGTTTTTTATGATGCTGTTTTGGAGACTTTTTTTGCTGCTCTACATTGCAAGAAATACTCCCAGCACACATAATATAATAAGTTGTAATTTGTGTACAGTGTTATTTAGTGATCAGGCAGTGTTCTCTTGAAGTATTCGTACATATAGCTGTAAAAAGTAAAGCTCTGTAATTTAGATGTTACTGTCAGCAGCATGTGGACTGCTGCTGTATAAGAGCGTGAAGATCCTCGTAAGGAGGAGGGGGCGGGGGGGTGGGGGAGGGGGGGGTTGGATCCTAAAACACAGAGCTTTGAAGCCAGGGAGCAGAGTTCATGTCCTGGATGAATTTAAGGAGAAAACACCAGGAAACAGATGTTCGAGTCCCGGGACTACTACTTTAGTGGACCACAATATTTTATTCTAATCTAAATTGTTGCACTTGTTTCTTATTGTGATGTCTGAACTTTCATCTGGCATAGCTAAACTTAACCGGGACCTCATGGCAGTGTTGAAGTCCAGAACAAACCAAACCAAGATCAAGACTAGAGTGCATCGAGACAGAGTCATCTCCAAGACCAGAGTGCATCGAGGCAGAGTCATCTCCAAGACCAGAGTGCATTGAGACCGAGTCATTACCAAGACCAGAGTGGATCGAGACAGAGTCATTACCAAGACCAGAGTGCATCGAGGCAGAGTCATCTCCAAGACCAGAGTGCATTGAGACCGAGTCATCTCCAAGACCAGAGTGCATCGAGACCGAGTCATCGCCGAGACCAGAGTAAACCTGCAGTTGATTCCAAGACGAGACCGTTCTTGAGACCTGGATCTGGAGTACTACAACGCTGCCTCATGGTACTCTGCACCTGGCTCACAGTCCCCTTTTCTCTGCTAAAACTAACTGTAAAGACGCTAAACCTAATTTAATTTGGTAGGATATCATACAAGCTGCTGTGCATGCGTTTTCGTACAATATCATACGAACCCGTTTGTGAGAAAGCCTTGGATCCAGCTTACGGTTTCCCCCTGCTTCCGGTCTTTATGCTAAGCTAAGCTAAGCTAAGCTAAGCTAAGCTAATCACCTTCTGCATGCCTCCAGCTATTTCAACACACACACACTCGATTGACATCGGACTTCTCCATTTCTTAGAAAGCGAATAACCATATTTCCCAACTAATGCCAAGTTTTGTTTCTTTCACACGTCCTCATTGTATATTTAGACACAATTTCATGAGGTACAGTGATCATATACAGGCCGCGTGAAATGGGGAACCCCAAAGAAGCTACTAGAAGCTTTTCGGAGGGGGCCCAATGACAATAAACATACAACAAATAATAATAATATACAACAACAAATAACATAGCAACCAAAAATTCAATCTACCATGGACACAATATAGACATTTCCTTCCTGAAGCAATTCCTTCAACCAAACCTAACTGCTAATTACACTTTGTTTTTCTTTTTTAAATGAAAATATTAACTTAGGAACGACATTCGAGACTGTAGAAGAAGGAGAATGTCAGAAGTGTGTGTGTGTTGTTTTTACGCATCTCAGCAAAATGTCTCTATCCACTACCACTTGCAAATTAATTTCCACTCAGTGGCCATACTTGTTGATAATCTACGTGTGTGTGTGTGTGTGTGTCTGTGTGTGTGTGTGTGTGTGAGAGAGAACTTTAGGAGGTTTTGAAACGTGTGCAGCTGCCACGAGGAATGAGCAGATCCTCATCAGAGGAGCGCGGAGGAAAGACGTGCTAGAGTTACAAGCCTCCAACAGCTATAGGACTGACCGATTTTAAAGTGGAAACAGACTGTGACTCGTAAAGACAAAAGAAAGTAAGAAGAATAAGGGATTTAAATCTCTTTCACTGACTGACAACACTCGTGGTTGAGGTGATTAGAGTGTAAAACCTCCGCGGGCTTAAGCAACCCGAGTGATTAGGACAGACGATAATAACCGGCAGACAGAGAGCTGGACACACGCTGTTGATCGGGTTTCATTCTCTCACTTTTACAGCTCCTCCGTTTCTCACTTTGTGTCGTTCCTTTACTCCGCTAGTTGCTAATACACGTCTAACATTAAAGGTGACGGGTAACCAATCTTGTGTTCCAGCTCGACATGTTTTCCTCGTTACTTAATACGGTTTTAGACGAGTGTGTCATTCTTTTATTGCTTCTTTTTACGGATCTGAAGGCATAAAATAATCAGCCTTTTACTTTAGATACCTAGCTGAAACTTTAATGCAAGATTTATCCTTGAAATTATGTTTATTTGATGGATTCGAGAGCCTCTTGTTGCATTGTTAGAAGTAGGAAAAGCATTGAAGCAGTATTGTTACGCCCTTATTTTTCTTTGTCTTTTACTTTGAAAATCTAATTCTATCACTACTTGTCCACTGTTATTTTTGAGAAACTTTGAACGCGGTACTTTTCCTTCAAACTGACAATTCAGATGAATTAAAGCACTTAAGTAATATTGTAACTTAATCTAACACTATAAGATTTTAACCTGCTAAATCTATGGTAATTCAAACTATTTTTAACAGCGGTGCAGCTTGGATTGAGGGGTTTTTGCTCAAGGAAACTTTGGCAGTGTGCTGATCAAACATGCACACACTAAGAAAAGAAAAATACCATCATTAATTCCTCAACTTAGCTCCGAAAACACAAGAAACAACTCCATTTAGATCAAAGTGTTTGTAAAGGTAGATCCTTTTAATTTGAAAGTTAATCGCTAAAACATACCACCTTAATTTGCTTAAACAGATTGTCAAGTTGAATTAACAATTGCCCTAATTATCAATTTAAGGTATTGATCTTCAGCCTTAAAACTTAACCCCCCAAAAAATACCATGATAAACACCTCGTACATTAAAATGTTTCATAATGAGCTGGACGCTTCAGAAAAATATAACGTTTCCCTTTTATTTACAGATTGATTTTAAATATTTCTCTTAATAATTACTGAGGTGTATAAGGTGTTATTAATGGGTTGTCTGCACCGTTTTAAGGGGTTTAATGTACAATTTCAGGGTGCTTTCGTTCAATGTTACAGGGTTGACCTCAGTTTTGAGGTTGAGGTCAATTTAAATGTTACGGGGGAGGGGGGGGGGGTTCCTTTTGCAAAGAATACACATTCAAATAGTTTAATATGTTACAATCTATAGGAAACTAGGACTCTTCAGCATCTTGTTGATAGATTTTGAGATTCTGACCCTCAAAACCTCTTCAACCTGCAGAGAACTAAAGAAAAACACCTTAAATGTTGGTAAATGTCACAGGCTGGACCCCACATTTGGGTTCATTAAAAAACCCTTAAATTTACCCAGACACCCCATCGATTCAGACAGGAAGTGTGCCCTTATTACTGCGTAAAGAAGCTGTATTAGAAGGTAAAAAGTTGAGGATTGGGTTTCACAGAGTGGGACGTGGTGTCCTGCTGCCATGCGAGCTGAATGGAAAGTGTACCTTCTCCTGCGCCCTCGTGAGCCTCTTCTGGACGTTGCTGGCCAGTTTTCCGGCGGTGACCCCTTTCCCCATCTCGGCCATGTCGCGCGGCGTGCAGGGCTCCCCGGCGGTGTCAGGACCAGCGAAGAGAAAGAGACGCAGAGGGAGAAGGACACCCTGCTCTGGAAACCAACGGTGCGTAAAACCCTTCCGCGCGTAACTCTAATCCCGGTGACAGCTTCTTAAAGGCGCAATGCGTAATTTAATCCGGTTTATGTGTGACAAGAGAAAAACCCAACAAAACTCAGGTGGAGTATGGAAAGCAAAGCAGAGGGACAGATTCAGATATCGACCTGAAGTCTCGGCTCTTTCTGTTAACTGATGGAGAGACTTGAGCTCGAGATGGAGAGATATTAAGTTTCCTTAGTAACCCTCTTAAAGGCGCAGCAGGTCGGTATTATTAGCCGACATCTGTTGCATACATGCAACTGGTGTGTTGCTGTATTTACACACGGCCTTATTTACCCATTCAGAGTCAGATGTGAGGTCTAAATCAGGCCTGATCCCCTCTGGAGACACATTCTGTAGCTGCACACACACACACACACACACACACACACACACACACACACACACACACACACACACACACACACACACACACACACACACACAGAGCATGCAGCAGAGTTCAGCTGCTTTTCACTTATAAACCCAGTAGATGTCAGTACAGTTCACGTGTCAACCAACTTTATTGTCAAAGATCAGTGAAATGGGGAAGTGAAGTCACCGCTGCTGTCAGCACTAAATGAATGATGGTAAATTATTGGGCAAAGCTGCAGAGTCACAAATATTTACACTCAACAATTCGTTTTATACAGATGTGAAAGTAAAGAGTGTTTGTGTTGTGATGTCGGATTTAACTCATAAATAAATGGTTAACACATTATAGTGAAACTGTTTCAAGGTCAGCTGTTCCACCATAATATAACCGTGATAATAACTTAAGCCTATTCGTATAGCACCTGCCATACAAGAGATGCAGCATAAAGTATTTTAAAATAAGGACATTACATGAGATCACGTGAGCGCAAAACATGGCGTCAATATAAAGTAAGAACAGGGTTAGAGTACCACAATTAATGTAAATTATGGTGGGAAGTAAAACATACCTTTCAAAAGCAAAAAGAAGATAAAATAAGATGAAATTGAATAAATAGAATGCATAACGAGATGGAAGATGGCCCACTAAATAATGCCCTAATAATTAAAATGTAAGGTTAAACAGTAAGCGGACACATTTGCGGCATCTGTAATGGAGATTAAAGTTGTTTAAGATTTAAATTCAGGAAGTATCTGTGCAATTTCATTTCATACAGTGCAATATTTAATATATTAACCTTCCCATTTCATCACTGCGCAATATTATTTATTAATTGTTAACACTTATTTACGTTTACACAATGTGCATTGAAAGCTAATTTATAGCCTATATGTATAAAGCAGTACCCCACCTCTCTTTTTTCTCTGCACTACCTACACTTTATATCTTTGACTTTATATTTTTGATTTTTGATATTTTATATTGTTATCTTATATTCTTACATTTCTTGTGTCAACGCTGTAAAGGGATTGCTTTAATCTCGTTGCACAGGTACCGTGTACTTGTGTATAATGACAAATAAAGGCATTCTATTCTATATCGCCTCAAAAAGAGAGAAAGTACACAGAAGGACACTTGTTTTGTTCATTTTTACAGAGCAGAGAGTGTGCAGTAAATGCCCCAGTGATCGCTGGTGTAGAGGCCACACTGGAGCTTCTCCAGCCCGATCAGGGCCATGCTGTCGGGCTCCAGCTGCGGGACCCCGTCTCCGGCAGCCCGGCGCAGGTAGAGCCGGTCAAAGCGGAACCGACTCTTATAGCGATGATCCAGGTTAGTGTTGGCGAAGGTGTCCCATGTGTAGCGGCAATGCTCCGGCTCTCCCAGCTGCTCCCACACATCACACACGCAGCCAGGGAGGCCTACGTCGACCACCTAGGGTGGAGGAAACAGAGAGGTGAGCTGTGAATCAGGGCTGCAACTACCCATTACTTTCATAGTCGATTCATCTGCCGATTGTTTTCTGGATGAATGCATTAGTTGTTTGGTCTAAAATGTGTTTCCCGCAGCCCAAGATGACGTGCTCAAATGTCTTATTTTGTCCACAACTGAAAGAAAAAAGAGAAACTTTTACCTATTAACAGATTATCAAAAATAGATAGCGATTAATTTAATAGTTCACAACTAATCAGTTCATCTTTGCAGCTCTAATATCAGCAAATGGTTATGTTGTCTAAATAATCTAAATAATATATTGAGATAAAACTTGATTTACACCCTTATTGTTATTTCTGTGGCAGCTCATGTAGTCTTTAGCAGAGATCCAGAGGTCTAATGTAGTCTTTAGCAGAGATCTACAGAGGTCTAATGTAGTCTTTAGCAGAGATCCAGAGGTCTAATGTAGTCTTTAGCAGAGATCCAGAGGTCTAATGTAGTCTTTAGCAGAGGTCTAGAGGTCTAATGTAGTCTTTAGCAGAGATCCAGAGGTCTAATGTAGTCTTTAGCAGAGGTCTACAGAGGTCTAATGTAGTCTTTAGCAGAGATCCAGAGGTCTAATGTAGTCTTTAGCAGAGATCCAGAGGTCTAATGTAGTCTTTAGCAGAGATCCAGAGGTCTAATGTAGTCTTTAGCAGAGATCTAGAGGTCTAATGTAGTCTTTAGCAGAGGTCTAGAGGTCTAATGTAGTCTTTAGCAGAGGTCTACAGAGGTCTAATGTAGTCTTTAGCAGAGATCCAGAGGTCTAATGTAGTCTTTAGCAGAGATCCAGAGGTCTAATGTAGTCTTTAGCAGAGATCTAGAGGTCTAATGTAGTCTTTAGCAGAGGTCTAGAGGTCTAATGTAGTCTTTAGCAGAGGTCTACAGAGGTCTAATGTAGTCTTTAGCAGAGATCCAGAGGTCTAATGTAGTCTTTAGCAGAGGTCTACAGAGGTCTAATGTAGTCTTTAGCAGAGGTCTACAGAGGTCTAATGTAGTCTTTAGCAGAGGTCTAGAGGTCTAATGTAGTCTTTAGCAGAGATCCAGAGGTCTAATGTAGTCTTTAGCAGAGATCCAGAGGTCTAATGTAGTCTTTAGCAGAGGTCTACAGAGGTCTAATGTAGTCTTTAGCAGAGATCCAGAGGTCTAATGTAGTCTTTAGCAGAGGTCTACAGAGGTCTAATGTAGTCTTTAGCAGAGATCCAGAGGTCTAATGTAGTCTTTAGCAGAGATCTAGAGGTCTAATGTAGTCTTTAGCAGAGGTCTACAGAGGTCTAATGTAGTCTTTAGCAGAGGTCTACAGAGGTCTAATGTAGTCTTTAGCAGAGGTCTACAGAGGTCTAATGTAGTCTTTAGCAGAGGTCTGCAGAGGTCTAATGTAGTCTTTAGCAGAGGTCTACAGAGGTCTAATGTAGTCTTTAGCAGAGGTCTACAGAGGTCTAATGTAGTCTTTAGCAGAGATCTAGAGGTCTAATGTAGTCTTTAGCAGAGGTCTAGAGGTCTAATGTAGTCTTTAGCAGAGGTCTAATGTAGCCTTTAGCAGAGGTCTACAGAGGTCTAATGTAGTCTTTAGCAGAGGTCTACAGAGGTCTAATGTAGTCTTTAGCAGAGGTCTACAGAGGTCTAATGTAGTCTTTAGCAGAGGTCTGCAGAGGTCTAATGTAGTCTTTAGCAGAGGTCTGCAGAGGTCTAATGTAGTCTTTAGCAGAGGTCTACAGAGGTCTAATGTAGTCTTTAGCAGAGATCTAGAGGTCTAATGTAGCCTTTAGCAGAGGTCTAGAGGTCTAATGTAGTCTTTAGCAGAGGTCTAATGTAGCCTTTAGCAGAGGTCTACAAAGGTCTAATGTAGTCTTTAGCAGAGGTCTACAGAGGTCTAATGTAGTCTTTAGCAGAGGTCTACAGAGGTCTAATGTAGTCTTTAGCAGAGGTCTACAGAGGTCTAATGTAGTCTTTAGCAGAGGTCTACAGAGGTCTAATGTAGTCTTTAGCAGAGGTCTGCAGAGGTCTAATGTAGTCTTTAGCAGAGGTCTACAGAGGTCTAATGTAGTCTTTAGCAGAGGTCTACAGAGGTCTAATGTAGTCTTTAGCAGAGGTCTAATGTAGCCTTTAGCAGAGGTCTAGAGGTCTAATGTAGTCTTTAGCAGAGATCTAGAGGTCTAATGTAGCCTTTAGCAGAGGTCTACAGAGGTCTAATGTAGTCTTTAGCAGAGGTCTAATGTAGCCTTTAGCAGAGGTCTACAGAGGTCTAATGTAGTCTTTAGCAGAGGTCTACAGAGGCCTAATGTAGTCTTTAGCAGAGGTCTACAGAGGTCTAATGTAGCCTTTAGCAGAGGTCTACAGAGGTCTAATGTAGTCTTTAGCAGAGGTCTACAGAGGTCTAATGTAGTCTTTAGCAGAGGTCTAGAGGTCTAATGTAGTCTTTAGCAGAGGTCTACAGAGGTCTAATGTAGTCTTTAGCAGAGGTCTACAGAGGTCTAATGTAGTCTTTAGCAGAGGTCTAATGTAGCCTTTAGCAGAGGTCTAGAGGTCTAATGTAGTCTTTAGCAGAGGTCTAATGTAGCCTTTAGCAGAGGTCTACAGAGGTCTAATGTAGTCTTTAGCAGAGGTCTAATGTAGCCTTTAGCAGAGGTCTACAGAGGTCTAATGTAGTCTTTAGCAGAGATCCAGAGGTCTAATGTAGTCTTTAGCAGAGGTCTACAGAGGCCTAATGTAGTCTTTAGCAGAGATCTAGAGGTCTAATGTAGTCTTTAGCAGAGATCTAGAGGTCTAATGTAGCCTTTAGCAGAGGTCTACAGAGGCCTAATGTAGTCTTTAGCAGAGGTCTACAGAGGTCTAATGTAGTCTTTAGCAGAGATCTAGAGGTCTAATGTAGTCTTTAGCAGAGGTCTACAGAGGCCTAATGTAGTCTTTAGCAGAGATCTACAGAGGTCTAATGTAGTCTTTAGCAGAGGTCTAGAGGTCTAATGTAGCCTTTAGCAGAGGTCTACAGAGGTCTAATGTAGTCTTTAGCAGAGGTCTACAGAGGCCTAATGTAGTCTTTAGCAGAGGTCTACAGAGGCCTAATGTAGTCTTTAGCAGAGGTCTACAGAGGTCTAATGTAGTCTTTAGCAGAGGTCTACAGAGGTCTAATGTAGTCTTTAGCAGAGGTCTACAGAGGTCTAATGTAGTCTTTAGCAGAGGTCTAATGTAGTCTTTAGCAGAGGTCTACAGAGGTCTAATGTAGTCTTTAGCAGAGGTCTACCTCAGCATCCCTCAGATTGGTGTCTCCTCCAAACAGGACGGTGACATCATCAGGCGCCTTTGTCATCCTCTTCATCACCAGGCGCAGCTGTATCTTCCTGTTCTCTGCATTGGCCTTGCAGCTCTCGAAGTGAGACGTCATCAGACAAAGCTTCTGGCCTTTGAACAGCACCTGATTTTGAAGGAGAGACATTTTAATGTTGATGCATGAGCTAAAGCTGAAATGAGTTATTTTCACAGACCTGAGCGACCAGCAGGTTCCTCATCTGGCGAGAAGTTGGATATGCGACTATCTCGCTGTCCAGCAGGGTGATCCGTGACTTCTTCAGCATCATCCCGATGAAGTAGCTCTCCTTTCCTCCTGAACAGGGAGGGTTCTAATTAAGTTATACACAGCACTACATTTGAGTGATGTTATGTTTATGAAATGCTAGCTGACGTTCTGTGGGCGTAATGTTGGCTTTCTGGCACGTAGCTACCTTCGATAAATGTGTAGTTGTCCGCCAGACGCTTCTTCATGAACCGCGTGTATGGTTGGATGAGCTCCTGAAGAAGCACCACGTCAGGAGAGTGTCTGTGGGGAGGAAGTGGAGGAGACAGAACTGTTGAACATGGTCCCTTTAATCCCCGTCAAAACAGTGTGATTGCGTTGTAGTTTGTGTGACCTGACCCTTTTAAAGTCCACAGTCTTACGAGATTATGTAGGAGCAGAGGCCTCTCGCTCTCGCAGGCTGTTCCTCTGGATCAAGTCCATCCACATTCCAGGAGATCAGTGACAATTTGTTGGTTGTTTCTTCTTTTTCCGACTGATTTTCAGTGTCATCACTGCAGACGGCAGGATTTTCCCTATTTTAATTAACCGTAAAGGATACAGAATTTATTGTTGTGTTGACACTTCCTAAACAGTTGCTCCAGTGGATTATTTTGCACAAAAAATCCTAAACTAGAGACAATCTTGCGATGGGATCACACCAGCCGCAAAGCCAAATGGGGCTAAAGTTGGGGGGCCAAGGCCCCTTGCCTGCTTTGGACCCTCCAACTCCCCCTTGCTCGGACCACACCTATCTTCAAACAGCCTCTATTTTGAGAAAAAAAAAACACACAAACACTACAAACAATATCAGCAGTGCTGTTGCGGCATGGTTTAGACAGTAGAGTTACCTGCTTGCTGGAGTATTTTCTCCCCCCTCCTTTCTGTCTTTTGTGGAGCTCGTGGTCTTTTTATTTGGTGACTCTTCTACAGCCCAGACTGGATCCATGTCTGTTTTAAAAGTCAGATTCCAAGTTTCTGAAAGACTCACCCAACGCTGGATTTACCCAGATTTAAACCAACGTTGTGTGGTACAGCACAGTCATAGTTAAGGTAGTATACTTAAGGTGACTCATGTGAGGGTGTAAAAGTTACTGTTGTACAGAAACGAAACTTATGATGCATCACGTGATGTGTAAGGACAACTGAAAAAAGTAGTAAAACAATAAAAATAAAACAGTTGTAATACTGCGTTATAGAGGTTATTATCATAAAAAAAATAGCTTTTTAATGTTTTATCAGCAGCTTTTATTTAGAAAGTCCAAGACAGCCAGGGAAATTGAACATACCAGATCATATTAACATTAAGTATTATTATTATTATAAGCGGAACCTTTGAAATGCGCTCTTGTTTGACCTCGGTGCTAGAATATTGAGCTGTCAACAGGAACAGGCGGAGGAGCAGCGGCTGCTCTACTTGCAAGCGTTGGTATAGTTTTAAAGTATTATCAAGGTGTGTTATAAGGTGTGGTAAAGTACATTTAATTATGTTAGACAAACGGCATCTCAAGGTGTGTAATAAGGTGTGGTAGAGTACATTTAATTATGTTAGACAAACGGCAGAAAAACAATGTTAGTTAGCTTCCTTTGTCTTGAATTATCAAGCAAATTACTCTGCAACAGAATTTTTTAGCTTCATGGTCGCCGAATTGAAGAATAACTCCTACAAATGTGTCACAGTATGAAATCATAAGCTATAACATAAACATGCTTGCTCATAAGCAAGGTAACGCCACAACTCAGGCATTTGTAAATTGAGTTTGGTGAGAGTTTACTAGCTTTTATGTCTTGATTCAGTTAGCTAGCAAAACTGTTCAAAACTCAGTCAAATTTTTAATACAAAAGCCATATCAACCATCACTTGTACCTGTGTCCGTATTTGGATTTCTGTGTTTTTCACAGTTTAATTAATTAATGTATATACAGTCTATTCGCTCTACTCGGAGATGCAATGCAAAAATGGTCATTTTTGCAATTCGTATTGCTTGCTGGGCTGGGTAGGTGGTAGCCGAATTAAAGAGTAGCTTTTAACGAGGTAGACTAGGCTAAAAAAACACCAAATATCGTTAGGATGTGTGCTGGGGAGCAAGGGGACTTTTACGTTTAGAGATTTGTGAATGGAGTTTGGTGTGACGTTCTCAGAGGCGAGGACGTAGCGTGTCAGGACAACATCCTCTCCTGATACCCTCTAACCGCTGGCATCCGTGTTCAGCTGTGTATGGCTGTATATTGGGGTCATAAAGCTACTGATTTGGTATTTTTGCGATTTCCAAATTGGCATGAGTCAACCTCTGTAAACGTGCACTGTGTATCAAATGGCGACTGACGAGAAATGACACGTTTTATTCCCCGAAAACGGTCCCATTACAGGTCAGAAGAGAAGAGCCGGGAACCCGCAGGAGCTGCCACTGCGGTGCCCCTCCTGCAAGGCGGTGATTATGCGGCCGGGACGGCGTCTGTAACCCGCCTTTAACACATCTCAGTTCAGGCTTTAGGGGCGCATTCCTTGGAGGTGAGTAAATAAGAAACACAGGTTTGTGTATTTGTGTTGTGGATTAAAGAAATAAAGAGTTTGCACCGTGTTATTGGGGTGTACGTTTGAATCCACGTTCAGGAACAATCTGAAAACGCAGGATCTTCTGCCTGGTTAGCTGCCAATGGGTGAAAATATCAATGGGATCTGGTGTGGGATCTGCATCTTCAAATGCGTTGGATGCACCTTAAATGATGGAGAGGTTCATAATAAAACATGCAGTATTGTGCACAACCAGGAGTCAATATCAAATAATACTGTAATTGTTTTAGAATAAAACTGTTGTAAGATAATATCAAAGACCCTTCCTCTTTGATATTACTTTCATTGAATGACTAAATACTACAGTAGGCCTACCCATGAGCCTCGGCTGTTGTTGCTATGGAGCTAATTAGAGATGCGGTCACATCAGATCACTTTATCGATACAAGCCGCTGAATGTTTCTTACTAAAATGAACTTTGGGAGTCGTGTTGACCTCCCTCCTTCTGTTTTTATGTCTACAGTCTTGTACCTTTTTATTCTTTATATAAAAAAAAGATATTTTATAACAGTTGTTTATGTTTTGGATCAATCCATCAATCAATCAGTCAATTTTTTTTATTTCTAAAGCACATTTAAAACCACCGGTTGGACCAAAGTGCTGGAAAATGACATTAAAAACAATAAATAGACAGAATACAACATACAGTTCTCATACCAGATGTATTGGCTCATGCTCATCTTTTGGGTAATGACTGATGATAACTTGTTTCAGTCTGTGTGGTGCCGTGTTTCTGGGCTGCGATGGAGCCCGGGGAACGTCCTCCCCCGACGTCCTCCTGCAGCGTCCCTGGCTTCCTGTGAGTATCGGCGGCTGGCGGCTGCTCACTAAGAGCTGGTTCGGGGAAACGGCGTATCACATCCTGCTGACAGACGTGCACTGTGTGTGGGAGGAGAGGATGGACTCCGCAGCCCTCCAGAAGAGAGCACAGGTACACACAACACTGGATTATTCATTTTCATTGATGGTTATGTAGAGAATGTGACAAATAATTCACCTATAAGATAAATCACTTGAAATTAGCTCTTACAAACATAAATGTTATCTCACATTGTCGCATTGGACAAATCAAATTCAAAAATACCTTCTTCCCGTTCCAGCTAGGGGCTTAATAATTCTCCTTTAGAGGATAAATGGTTTTTATATTATATGGTTACAGAGCGAGTGTGTTTTTCCCAAGGGGGTACGCCTCTCCTCTCTAAGCGTAGCTCCCATGGCGCCATTTTAATGCTACGAAGCCATCACCTGCCGTTAGCATCCCATTGACTCCCATTCATGTTGACGTCCCCTTGACTTTACACCTGAAGCGTTTAAAGACTCTTTTCATCCGTTGTTTATTTCTAAAGAAACACGACAATATATAAAAAGCTCAGTTACCTTGTAGCTCACGTTACGGCTCCATAGCAGACGTTTTTGTAAAAATAGGCTGCGTCATAACCACGCGCCTATGTGACATGCCTATGTTATCTCCTAACATATACCTACCTCTCCGTCTCTGCTGATTGGGAATGATTGAGATTTCTCTTGCACAGCTACCAGAAGACTTACAGCTTTCAGACAGGTTGCTCACGTCAAATCTACGTCTATGTGACATGCCTATGTTATCTCCTAACATATACCTACCTCTCTGTCTCTGCTGATTGGGAATGATTGAGATTTCTCTTGCACAGCTACCAGAAGACTTACAGCTTTCAGACAGGTTGCTCACGTCACATCTACGTCTTCCAGCTCAGTTGGAGGCTGCGCAGTAACGCTCAGCATCACCGGGAAAGAGCATCTAATAGACTTCACTGGTCTCCATCCAGAGCACCGGGACCTGGTCTTTAACTCTCTATGGGTTTTCCCTCCTTACTTCCGTGCGTGCATCTCACAAACTAGTCCCCCCCCTTTGTGTACAAGGTTCCAGCTCTGCTAGGAGGCGCCAAATTAAAGGACTCATAGTGTCAAAAAAGGAAACTAATTAAATACAGCACTGAGGTGGTTACCTTAGTAACCCTTGTGTTGTCTTCGGGTCAAATTTGACCCGTTTTTCTAAATATCTACATCAGAAATAAGGGTTTCTAAATGACCAATATAACCCAAAAATAACATTTGCTTGCTTTGTAAGCACAACAAAAGATAAGATCTCTACTTTGATTGACTTTTGGAAAAAGAAATCTTTCAAAACCAGACTGAACCCTTCTGTAATTATCCTTCATTTAATATAAGTCTAAATAATTCATAATTTCTGCTTTTTTTTTAGCTTAAGAATTGGGTATAATTTCCTATACATGAGGTTTATTGACTAGGAATTCCAAAGATGTAGTAAATGTAAAACTGGTAATAAGTCGGTGTTTGTGGTGTTTATACATGGTGGTGAAAAGAAGCATTAAACGTCAAAACAAAGAGCCAAAAACAAGACAAAAGTGTCGATAAAAGAGACAAAAACATCACAAAAGCTGTTGCTTTTTCAGGACGACAAGTACATGTTGGACTAGAAGACACCACTAGGGTTAAAACCCCTTTTTTAGAGTCCGTTATGATGCATGAATCCTGTTTTTTAGGAGCTGAACAGACGTTTGCGAGCCCCGGTCGAAGCGTTCTTCTCCCACCTGTGTGACGTGGTCCAGCCGTGCCTGACGGGAGGACACGACAGTGAGTCCCAGATGTCCCTGATCCGGCAGGACGACGGAGACATCAGCATGAAGCTGAAGAGCGAGCTGGCGGGGCTGCCCTTCTACTGGGAGTTTCACTGCACCCCCGCCCCCGTCACTGTGGTACGCTCCACATTTCAGATGTTAACTTTTTAGCAGACGAGTGGATGAAGCTGTTGAGGGTTTTGAACCGGTGATATTTCGGTTTTAGTTACTCCACCACCTGGTTATAGTGTCTGTATTAATGCAAAAAGAATCTTTGAAGCTGATTTAATTTAATTTAATTTAACAGGAAGTTTGAAGATTTTCTACTCAATAAAACCTCATATTCATATTCCTTTTCTAGCAAAAAAAATTAAAAGATAATATTGATTATTGGCTAAAAATCAGCCCCAGTAGAGAAATATTGGTGTTGACTGGAGCTGCAATGCTTAGTTGATTAAGCGATCAATTAAAAAAAAATATGAATATGCAACTATTTTGATAATAGGCTAATCGTTAAAGTAATTTTTAATGCAAAAATGGCAGAAAATGTTGTTTTCCACCTCTCAAATATATAGATTTCCTGCTTTTCTCTGTTTTTTTTTTTTGCATTATATAAAACTGAATACCTTTTTGGCTTTTGGACAAAACAAGACATTTAGTGTGTGTGTGTGTGTGTGTGTGTGTGTGTGTGTGTGTGTGTGTGTGTGTGTGTCAGGTGTGTGATCAGCTGGTGCGCCCCCTGCTGGTGATGAGCCACCTGCTGCAGCGGCAGGCGGAGCAGCTCGGAGGACTGCTGAGGAAGAAGGACGCAGAGATCCAGGACTACAGAGAGAACGGAGCAACACTGAGCAGAGGTACACACACACACACACACACACGTACTGTAACATAACATACACTAAAATGGATGTTCAGTGATCTCCAGTGAAACTCCATCTGACTATAAATTGCAGCTGAAAGCTCCCAAAAAGTTATTTTTAAAATCGGTTAAACCAATCCAAGTCACCCAACGATTTCAGCCTGTATACACCTTTTGATTTTATTTATTTATTTATTTATTCATTTAACCTTTTATTTATTTATTCACAAAGACTCTTAAGATACACAATGTATTTTGCAAGCGAGACCTGGCAGCTGAAGATCTGAGTCCCATCTCAGATTATGGCCCTGGATGTTAATCCTTCCTGGATTGTGAAATTTGAAGGATTTAAAAAAAAAAAAAAAAAATTAAGAATTGAAAGTCATTTTAACAAAAAAACATGTATTTGTGTCTTTCTCATTCATTTAATTGTGTGTGTGTGTGTGTGTGTGTGTGTGTGTGTGTGTGTGTGTGTGTGTCCAGAGCGGCTGCAGACGGACGTCTTTGAGGAGCAGACCTACAGAGAGGACTTCATGTCGAAGGTGAGAGGTCAGGGACACACACACACTCACGCATGCACACACACATGCACACACACACATGCACACACACACATGCACACACACGCATACACACACACGTGCACACCCACGCATGCACACCCACACATGCACACACACACATGCACACACACGCATACACACACACACACACGTGCACACCCACGCATGCACACCCACACATGCACACCCACACATGCACGCACACACACACACATGCACACACGCCCCCTCCAGCCGTGTGTTAAAGCTCGTCCTGGTCGTTACTCGGCTGTGGCGAGGGCGAAGGGAACCACGTGATAAAACACTGCGGCCGCTGGGACAGCCGGCGCGCTCTCCGCCTGAAACATGAGCTCAACTCAGGTCGCTGTGCGTTACGATCAGCCAATCGGAACGAGGCGTGAACCGGGCTGAATTTTCATATTAAGTGTTTACTGTATTCAGTTGTGGAATTTCTCATCTCTGACTTTGTTGACTCATACTCGTGTGTGTGTGTGTGTGTGTGTGTGTGTGTGTGTGTGTGTGTGTGTGTGTGTGTGTGTGTTTCAGAACTACCTGTGGAATTTCCACTGGGTATCTATGTGCTCCAGCCTTTAGTTTTTACTTGTGTTTTAGTATTTTAGGATCGGAGCACTTTAGGTTAAATATTTCGCTTGTTTGCGAATCTCCACACATTTTTTAAACCTTTTTGTGCATGCCTAAAAAAACAAGATTCTCATGATGTTGACCTTTTACAGAAATTTCAATGAATAGATGTCACTCATATTCTCATATTCTCATCTTGACTTGGTCAGCTGTAGAGAGCAGGTTTACTGTATAACTTATATAATGGATATTATATATAATGTACTTTATCTGTTGTGAGATTACATTAGCTGAACTTTAGGAGGAAAGGGACACATTGTTTAAAAAATGAGGTCTGATTCCCTGTGTGAGCTTTAAAAGGTGAACATCAGAGATAATATTCCACCGTAAGTCACTTTGCAGGAAAACCTCAGTATAATTCACGGTTTGTTTGTGCGAGTTGCATCATTTTGGGGACAGGAAGCCGGTCTGTTTGTCTGAAAGCAACGACCCCGAATGAATCTCGGTTTTAGTTGGTGGACGCGCTCCAGCTCAGGTACGGAGAGTCATGGAAAGTTACATCAGGGTCACAGAGGCAGGTCTGTTTTCTGCTTTTTTTTGGGTGATTCCATCGGTGCAGTGGGAAGATGAGCGGACAGTCAGAGACCACAGAAGAAGAAGAAGAAGAAGAGGAGGAGGAGGAGGAGGAGGAGGAAGAAGAGGAGAAATGTTGCAGTTGATCAAAGTCTTCTCCTTCGTGGCAAATTCCACCGGGCCGCGACGAGGCCGCCTCCAGACCAAAGTCCAAGCTGAAATACAACTTGTCTGGGAAAAATGTCCCCGGGACGCGTCAAAGGGAGACTCGCACACTCTGTGTGTGTGTGTGTGTGTGTGTGTGTGTGTGTGTGTGTGTAATCAGAGAAAATCAGGTGAAGGCGTTTGGCGTGTGTGTGTAGTATTTATCTATCAGGGTGTGGTCTTTTGCATGCTTGTGTGTGTGTGTGTGTGTGTGTGTGTGTGCGCGCCGTCTGTCCTTTCAGCGACTTGTGTTTGTGTCTCCGTCTCCATGGCGACACTCGCATGCTATTTCTGAACTTGTACCTGATTGTCAGTTTTGTTTTCGGCTGCTTGCGTGAGCTTTACTCTAAGCAGAGCGGTTTGTTTTGGATTCTGGAAAATGATATTGACAAAAAAAATATATAAAATCTATTCGAGATCCAATAATCAGCTTTTTCCGTATCTCACGGCCTTCTTCAGTGAAAGGCCAGGCTTTATTTGTATTGCACGTTTTAGCAACGAAGCAATTCAAAGTGCTTTACATAAGACGTTACAGCTCAGTTCAAATCAATTGGAGTGAAAGCAGTTCGCTCAAATATGGAAGTTGTCGACTAGCACATCTGGCAAAAATTGCCGTTATTAAACCGATTGAACAAGCAAGAGTTGGCATGTTAATTAGTGTAGCTGTTTCCAGTCTTTATGCTAAGCTAACTGGCTGCTCGCGGGTGCTTCCTATGAAAGTGTTGTGTATCATTTCAGCCAAAAGGTGAATAATCCTGTTTAAATGTTCCTTTTTTAAAAGTATATAAAGTCTTTAGTCTGCTGCTCGGCCGGCTTTAGTTTTTCTTCCTTGAACCTGAACTTCTTTGACATTTACTCAGTTATTTACGTTCCTGGTGCCAACAGAGAGCAGACAAATATCTTTAAAAGAGTCTTCCGCCTCATCACCCCCTCTTTCACCATTTCCATGTATGTGTGTGTGTCTGTCTGTGCGCCATTTGTGGCCTCTTGTTTCCCACACCAAGGGGAGTAAAGGGCAGAGGGACAGCGCAAGGGAGTCGATGATGACAGGAGCAGGAGCTTTTATTTTGCCCCTCCTCCCCGTCCCATCGCCACACAAACACCCCACCCAACTCAGGTCAACATTTACATGGGTGGAATTAGCATGCGCTTCCCACTGATGCACACACTTGGAGTTAACTTGGGCACTGTGTGTGTGTGTGTGTGTGTGTGTGTGTGTGTGTGTGCTGATGGTCCCCACAGAGCAGGCTGTGACGCATGCTTTTGGTTTTTTAGAGTTGAGGGGTGTGTGTGTCACTGAGGTCTTTTTATGTCTACATGCATGTGTGTGTGTGTGTGTGTGTGTGTGTGTGTGTGTGTGTCATGGTGACGCATTGCTTGCAGTACTTGCAGCGAGTCGTGCAGCAGCGTCACAGTTGTCAGCGCTGAATTGAATTGTCACCGTTTGGGAACGTCGCCCGGCGCTTCCTGTTTCATGAGGCGGCGGCTTCACAGCTCCACTGCAACCGCGCATCTGCCAATTAGTGGCCACCGCTGACCAAAACACCTCACTTGAGCTGCACAGATTCACATAATTGAGCCAAAATGTTGTCTTCCTGTGTCGTTGGCTTCCAAATGTGCCGTTCCTCACTTTAAATGTCCTGTTTTCTTGCTTAAATTGAAGGTTTTTCTGGTCAGGTTTTGTGTTGATTGAGTGTGAAACTGCTTAGAAACATTAGAAACTATTTCTTTCTTTACAGTGCAGAGATGTGCAGTCTCAAAAAAAAAATAACTGTAATGGTTATGTGCTTAAAAGGGTGAAGAGATTATCCTTAAATGCTACTCGGCTCTCCACGTGAAGCTGCACAGGCACAACAGGAGGAGTCAAATCCTAATATCTGTTTGCTTCGACCAGAGGCTCTAAATTAAGAGCAGGGTAGGAAACTTTAGTTTTTTCATCTGCTGACCACGATTCCAAAATACACTTTGACTCTAAGTAGCCAAATGTAAGAGAAGCTGCAGATATTGATTGTTTTAATAGCAGAAGGAGCAGAATAAATAAATACAATAGAGCATAGAAAATCTAATGAATTTCAGATGCAAATAAATTACAAAAGGAACATAAATCAAAGACACTGCAGATCTAGAAATCACTTTGTGTTACATTTTATACATAAACGTGCTATACAGTTAAAGTCTGATTGATTGATACCGATCAGATGGTTAGGACTTACCTTTTACAGCAGCCGGATTCTCGCGAGATCACAAAAATCCATGTGGTCAGACTTTAAGTAATGTGTTTGTCTGAACTTACCGCTAGCCTGAAAATCCAGACCCAAATCCGAAAGATTAAGGGTTGTGCATCGAGTAATGAAAGTCGCCCATCTCAAGTCTGCATTTGAAAATCTCACTGCACGCGATTGGATAACACTACGACCAATCACAACAATGCACAGGGTGACGTATCCAGAGCCCCAAACGCTTAGCTACCAGCGGAGCTAACTGGTAGATTAGACTGTCGTCACCTGTTCAGCTCGCCTCTGGCCCCGCCTACATCAGATACACCGATGTGATTGGTGCAGCTCGCCTCTGGCCCCGCCTACATCAGATACACCGATGTGATTGGTGCAGCTCGCCTCTGGCCCCGCCTACATCAGATACACCGATGTGATTGGTGCAGCTCGCCTCTGGCCCCGCCTACATCAGATACACCGATGTGATTGGTGCAGCTCGCCTCTGGCCCCGCCTACATCAGATACACCGATGTGATTGGTGCAGCTCGCCTCTGGCCCCGCCTTTAGCAAATACCCCGATGTGATTGGTGCAGCTCGGCTACGAGGGCATAGTTAATGAGCAGCATTACTCGATGCCAGAGTAACTCGCTGAGCAAATTCAAATTGTGCTCTCCCGAGAACTCTGGTTACCATGGATACCGGGGTATCTTACCACACCAAGCAGCGCAACGTGAAGAGCTACCGGCAGCCAAGGCTGGTTTATGTGTGTGTGGCGGCCCGCGGCTGTTTGTTCAAAACAACAATGACAGATGGTTCATCCAATCACCCGGCAGGGAGTTTTTGAAAGTTTCCATTGACGTCTTCTCAGATGGTTGGCAAATAAGTAAATAGAGCACTTGTTGCTGCTCATTCACCTTATTTATATATTACTGTTTATACTGTTTATTAAGATTTCTGCATTTGAAATACGTACTGGGTCAGTTTAATGCTAGGACTGCAACTCTTTCACCAGCTTATTTCTTCATCTTTCTTCTCCTTGATGGGGAAGATGGGGATTCAGAGGTTTAATGGATCGGTTTGTGTCGTATGTAAAGCTGTAATCGGCGTGAAGGGACAGACATCAACAGGATTAGTGAGAGAAGGAAAGAGAGTAGAGGAAGGTTGGAAAGGTGGCCTCTCTTCTCCTTATTCTTCTTCTCCTCTGTAATTCATTAACTGCTGCTCTCATAAACAGCAGCGAGCAGCTCTTTATCTCACATACCTGAGGAATTCAGGGCCGGGGTGGTAAGACAGAGAGGGGAGGGGGAGAAATGAAATCTTGTTATATGTTTATATTGCCGTACTTTGGCACTGATTCACCTAAAAGTGACGTCCGGACTGCTGCACTGATGATGAATATGATTGGCATAGAGCTGTTTTTACAGATGAAACATATAATGGAAATAATCGTAAGCTTCAGGTCTCGTTTCTAAACTGTTTATAAAGAGTGAAAAATCGCAGAGTAGATCTTCCTCCTCCTCGGTTGCACACAGTTTCCACAGGGTTGTCCCCCGTCTGGGTCTGTAATTAGTTCCTCTGTGGCCTGGCTGCTGGGCCGAGCCCCGGCCTGGACCGGCCGAGTGCGGCGTCCCGCAAAGACATCATGAGACATGAGAGCAGGCATACAAAACACGGCTGCAGCACGTGAACACGCCGGACGCCTGCTGCAATACTGCACTTTAGTCCAGGACATGTGCACGTTACAGCTGCAGGGTGTGAGACGCCTTCACCAAACTGAAATATTATAACAAATATTATTTGGAGCGCGCAGTTAAAACAAGAAGCATACATTTTATTATGATGTCAGATCTGTAAGGCTGATATATAAGCGCCAAAACAGTAAATCCAATAGTGATATATCAGCTTTATAAATTGCTTTTTTTGCATTAGATTTTTTTTATTTTGGTGATGTGTGTTTTTAAGGCTGATAAGCCTAATTTAAAAAGTGTTAAAACGGCTTTAAAATCTTTTAAAATTTCCTCAAAATTCGAAAAATTATGTTTGAATAACAAAGAAAAGTCTAAGAAAGGAAGGTCCAAATTTCACCTCGTACTCCTTTTTTTACCGCTGATCTTTTAGATCATTTAAAAACAAGTTTTTTTAAAGATATTTCACAGCTGAAAGCGTTAATTTCTCAGAGCATTTAATTAAATAATGCATTTTCCACTCAAAGCCGTGACTGCACCTCATTGAAATCGTTCTCGACAGACAGACACAAAGACAGACACCGAGAGACAGACAAAGAGAGAGACAGAAACAGACAGACACAGAGACAGACAGAGAGAGAGTCAAAGAGACAGACAGACAGACAGACACTACAATTAATACCCAACTATAATAAATATAGAAATATGACTCATAAAAGTTATAGCAGTCGGTCGAATGGAATGACGTGATGAGCAGCGGCGATTACAGTCGCAGTAAAGATAGAAAGTAGAACTACGGCTTATAATAACAATAGTTTTAGCAGGGGGCGTCGAGCGGGATCACAGCAGCTGCAACCACAATCCAGGTGTCTCCACAATCCAGGGAAATCTGCCAGGCGAACGATGTTAGAGGATTCAAATGTCCTGAAGCACCTGAGCAGTTTGGTGTTTCGTAACCTAGGAGTTAGGACGAGGGAATCGCCGATTTGGAGCTCATGTCAGCGACGGATGGATAACTGAGGGATGACAGAGCCGATGACAAGGCTGTGTGCTCAACCTTCTCCTTCGTGTCTTCACTCGTCCTCGAGCAGTTTCATCCTCCTGTCGAACGAATCTACAGAGAGCGACATGACACTGTCGTGAACGTGTCATAAATCATTATAAACAAGTCATAAAGGTTTATGACATACCGCTTCTTTTAGCAAGTGTCATTTGGTTTTGTCATGACCAGTTATGCCCTGGTTAGGATTCATGTGTCAGCAGGCTACATGCAGGTTACACGCAGGCTACATGCAGCTACACGCAGGCTACATGCAGGCTACATGCAGCTACACGCAGGCTACATGCAGCTACACTCAGGCTACATGCAGGCTACATGCAGGCTACATGCAGGTTACACGCAGGCTACACGCAGCTACATGCAGCTACATGCAGCTACACGCAGGCTACATGCAGGCTACGTGCAGGCTACATGCAGGCTACGTGTATGCTACGTGCAGGCTACACGCAGGCTACGTGCAGGCTACATGCAGCTACATGCAGCTACACGCAGGCTACGTGCAGGCTGCATGCAGGCTACGTGTATGCTACGTGCAGGCTACACGCAGGCTACGTGTATGCTACGTGCAGGCTACGTGTATGCTACGTGCAGGCTAAAAGCAGGCTACGTGCAGGCTACATGCAGGCTACGTGCAGGCTACATGCAGGCTACATGCAGGCTACATGCAGGCTACGTGCAGGCTACGTGTATGCTACGTGCAGGCTACGTGTATGCTACGTGCAGGCTACGTGCAGGCTACATGCAGGCTACGTGTATGCTACGTGCAGGCTACGTGCAGGCTACGTGTATGCTACGTGCAGGCTACACGCAGGCTACGTGCAGGCTACATGCAGCTACATGCAGCTACATGCAGCTACACGCAGGCTACGTGTATGCTACGTGCAGGCTACACGCAGGCTACGTGCAGGCTACACGCAGGCTACGTGCAGGCTACATGCAGGCTATGTGCAGGCTACATGCAGGCTACGTGTATGCTACGTGCAGGCTACACGCAGGCTACGTGCAGGCTACGTGCAGGCTACGTGTATGCTACGTGCAGGCTACGTGCAGGCTACATGCAGGCTACGTGTAGGCTACGTGCACGCTACGTGTATGCTACGTGCAGGCTACACGCAGGCTACGTGCAGGCTACACGCAGGCTACGTGCAGGCTACGTGTATGCTACGTGTATACTACGTGCAGGCTATGTGCAGGCTACGTGCAGGCTTTGCAAAGAATTCTGGGCTATAAATCGCATCTTGTCATCCATGTGACAAAGAAAGAACAAAATGAAACAGCTTTCTCTATGGGAATAAAATTAAGTTATGTACCGTTATGTACTACCAATAAGCCTTACGTAGTAAAATGTTACCCCGTTTTTTGTTCTGAGGACGTGACCTCCTCGAGTCCTTCGGGGAGTTTCACACGGAAAGCGGCGCTTTGCTCGGGGGTTCTGGGACGGGAAGCTGAGGTCACAGCGAGGAGAAGGGGAGGTGGAGAGGAATGAGGGAGAGCAAACACAAGGTCAGCAGCGGAGACCAGATGAGGGAGAGAGAGTGTGAGACTCTCCGGCACCAGGTCCCCCACCTGAAAAACCCCAGCGGAACTGTTTACCAGCTAATAATAGAGGATCACGCCCCCCCTCCTCTCATCACCTTCCCCACACACTGGGCTTGGAGGTGTGGCCACCAGGTGAGCGCTCCTCCTCTCTGCTTCCTTTCCTGCGCTGCTGGAGGACTTTGTTCCATGACAAAAGCCAGGAGGAACTTTCCAGAACATTACTCAGCCCGACAACACAGTCGAGAGGTCATTGACCTGCTGTCATGTCCTTTATTACTCGCCTGGTGTTTCCTTTCTGGTCAGCAGCAGACAATGCGTGCCCCTTTTGTACCTAAATTACTTTCCAAAAATAAGGAGAGAGGTGAAAGCTTCTTATATAAAGTATGATAAAACACTCACGGTGAGTCAACGTTTTGACTTACTAAATCATAATTTAACCCTTGTGTTGTCTTCCCGTCAAAATTGAAAATCAACACTTTTGTTGACCCTTTTATCTTTGGTTTTTGTCCCGTTTTTCAACACTCTTTTCAATGTTTGTCACTTTTTTTGACGTATAACACTACATAACACTAACTTATTACCTTTAGTTTTACAGTTATTTTTGGAATTTATGGTCAATAAACCTCATTTATAGGAAATTATACCTAATGTTTGAGTTAGAAAAGCAGAAATTAGGAATTATTTGGACTAAAATTAAAGGAATCGATGTTGATGATAATCACAGACTGGAATATGTCAACTTTTACTCAATACTATTTCAAAAACACTTCCATTTGTTTTACAATGCTATAAAATTGAATAAGACGCCCCAAAATTAATGAAAGTAGAGATTTGTACTTTGCAAAGAGCGTTGGGTGGAATCAATCATGTTATTTTGGGGAATTAAACATTGATATAGGACAACATGAGGACAACATGAGGGTTAATATCTTTTCTCATGCTTCGTATCATGGCCTCATAACTTTGACTTAGTAACTCATTATTCGACTCTCTCATGACACAGTTTGGTGTTTTCCTTACCCTGAAGTTCTCTGCTCGTCTGTGTGCTACTTTGGTGCAAAGGAGGAAGATTTGTGTAAATGAGGCGGTGCAAAGCAAGTTATTGTTGTTTTGGTGGAACGGGGCTGTTAGACGATGAGCTGAATGAGAGCAAACTTGCAGACCAGTGATGTGATTGGCTGAGAGCGCATTTATTAATCATCATTACAGCCTTCTCTCATCATTTTGACTCTTTTTATTTTGATCATGCGTAACTTTTCATCCATTAGTTTTATTTCTTGGCAGAAATGGGCTTCCATAGGGAGGAGGGGTTAACACTATCAAATAGGAGTCGGATCTAACCAATTAAACTCAACAGTGAGCAGGCAGCCGGGGGGGGGCTAAAAGAGGGGGTGGGGGGTGTTAAAAGAGAGAATAAGGTGGGCTTTCTCCTGCACATTGCTTTCTCTGTGCCCAAAGCAGAACTAAGCCTCACCAGAGCATTTGCATTTATTTTTGTGCTATTTAAACAAACAAATAACAAAAATAAATCAATGCGAAACCTCGAAACCTGACCAAAGTGTGTTTAGGAGCCCCTCTGCCCTGACAGCGAGCGGGAGACCACCAATTTCTACCGGTCAATATTTGAGGAGCTAATTTGGAGAGTTTGTCCTCTCCATTGGGGGAAAAAAGAAGGATTTAGTGAATATCGTGTGTTTTTCTACACGTGCGTTTGCATAATGTTGCTGGAGTTTACACGCACCCTTATCTGTCAGACGTGTGCGTGCGTGTGTGTGTGTGCATGTGTGTGTGTCTGTGCGTGTGAGTGTGCATGTGTGTTTCAGTTGTTCCTACTTGCTGCTCTACCTGTGGTCAGCTGTGCCAATAATGCTGCTTTGATTAGAGGCTTATCGCGGCCCCGTCACACCCCGCATCACCCCTCCTGCCATGTGACACCCACAGCCGCGCCGTAAAACAAACATACCCAAAGCAAAAGACACTTTCATGCTTTGGGTTCATGTACCAGATTTATTTCTTTTTAATCTTTATGGATTTATTGGCTTTAGGGCTGCAGAACGGAGCAGATCGACTAACAACTCAAATGTTATTCCAGTTCAGAGTAGTGCAGAATCTACATGGTGTATGCACAAGCACACACACACACACACACACACACACACACACACACATATACCTATCAGAATAACAACATCAATTTCCTTTCTTACATCTGGGATGACAATGAAATTAGTAAGAAGCAACAGCGATTTCTTAACCAGGGTGTACATGAAGTTATTGTTAGGTAAAATATATATATATATAACTCAATTTTTGTGTTTAGGAGGAAAATGAACACAAATTACAAGATGACAAACTTAAGCTACATCAACACTACTAAATTTTGGTTTAAAAAACAAATATCTTGTGCTACGTTGATGCCTCCCGTCCACACTACCGCAGCGTTTCCGAGCCTCTGGAAAGGAGACATTTGGAAACTCTGCTGTCCCTATTTTGGTTTGAAGACTCCGGGGTTGTGTTGTAGTCTGGACGGACACAAACAGAGACATTTGGAAATGACAGGCGTCAGTGATATCGGTTAGATTGCTTTCAGACCTTTCAGTAACAGATAGTCGTTGCTCCAAGCTAATAAATCCCTGCTCTTACTTTTCATCATTGTTCTCTCTCCGAGTCGGTTCTTCTGTTTTTCTACATCCCTGATTTTCAACCGCAGATTAAAGTCAGACATTCAGACACGCACATGCCCAGTGTGTGTTAATATGAGATTAGTTCTGCTACTGGAGATAAAACTTGTGTGGACGGAGATCATTTTGTCTCAAAACGGCGCTTAAACATGAATGCAGCCCTTTTGTCACATTAACCATCAAACTGCCAGTCCACTGCTGCGAGGTTGAGTACATAAATACATGAAAAGAAAGGGAAAATTAGTAAATACATGTTTGAAATGTCCAGCTTCTGTCACTTCGAGTGGTTGTACTACAAATACCCAGAGGTGGGTAGAGTAGCCAAAAATTGTACTCAAGTAAAAGTACTGTTACTTCAGAATAATTTGTCTAAAGTAAAAGTAGTCATCCAAATAATTACTTGAGTAAGAGTAAAAAAGTGCTTGATGAAAAAACTACTCAAGTAGTGAGTAACTGTTGAGTAACGTCTGATTAATTTCTTAACACAAGCATCAACCAGACCGACAAAAATACAAAATAATCATCTTTAGGCCAATTATAGTTCATCCAATCAATAAAATAAATTAAAATTAATTTATTAATTACAAAACAGCTTAAGTGAGACACTTGTCACATCAGATTTGGATGGACTAAAAGGTAACCATGCTTTCACTATGAGGCCGGGGGGGGGGGGGGGGTTCCTCCTGGTCTGCGTTGCCTTGGCGACGGTTGATTCTGACATCTTTGTTTTGCTACGACTGTAAAGCTAACCTGTCCCGGTGCTGAGATCGAGTATGGTCACGTGACTGCACAACGACGTTTGATTGGTGAAACAGTCACGTGGTAGAGACTCTCTCTCTCTCTCTCTCTCTCTCTCTCTCTCTCTCTCTCTCTCTCTCTCTCTCTCTCTCTCTCTCTCTCTCTCTCTCTCTCTCTCTCTCTCTCTCTCTCTCTCTCTCTCTCTCTCTCTCTCTCTCTAATAAAACATTATAATGAGACGTACGCTGGGGTAAAAACGATGACTAGAATACCAACGAGGTAAAAAGAAAAATAACGAGCTCATTGTAGCCTGATGTAGCGGAGTAAGAGTACAGTTTCTTCTTCTCTAATCTACTCAAGTACAAGTACAAGTACAGTGATTTAAAACTACTCCTAGAAGTACAATTTTTTTCAAAAACTTACTCAAGTAAATGTAACTCGTTACTACCCACCTCTGCAAATACCAAACGTGAAACACTTAATTTACACTAAAAAATGAATGTGAGCACACCTGAAGTGCAGAAACAATCCCTCATTGCACAGCAGGAGTGAACAGGAGGCCTGAGTAGAAGTAGGAAGCAGTATTTTACTGTTTGCTGTATTTTTTCCTCCATATAACTTGTCTGACTGCTTGTTTTGCCCCCTCTCGTCCCGTCAGACTCTTCCTCTGCTGTGTTCTGAGCAGCCGGACGCTCACAGCTACGACGCCGACCTCCAACGCCTGTACGCAGCCGTCGTCGCCCGCGGAAACACACGGAAACGCAAACTCTCCGAGGAGCGCTCTGCTGAGGAGGACCAACCTGCCACCACCACCGAAGAAGAAGAAGAAGAAGCAGACGTCCCCTTGTCTTTAGGTTTGACTTTAGACCGCTCATCTGATCTTTCAGACTTCCCGATCACAACATTCATTGAAAGAGTCCCGTTGTCCAACCTGGCATCAATATATTTATGAGAAGGGAGAATATTAAAGCATTTACAAGTTAATGGAAGTCAGCAAGAGACAATAATGAACTAAATTTGTCTGTTTTCATAGTTTTTATAATAATAATATTGTCATTTTGTTGCTTGTCTCAGGTGTGCCTTTTTTTAAACAAAATAACCACAAATGTAATACATGTTAACATATTACTCCAGATTCTTAAAGTTCAAATAGTTTCTTTATTCCAGAAAATGTTGAATTCTTTTCTGAGCGTGTGTGTGTCCTCGTCCTTCAGGTGGATCTGTCGCCAATGGTAACGCAGGTGAAGAGGACGCAGCCGAAGCCAAGATGGCCGACAATCAGCAGGTACGACTGTCACTCCCTGACGATGAAGTAATAAATGGGCGTTTGTCAATCTGTGTTCTTCTATGGATTCGGGTGTAAAGCGCGTATGGTTTCCGATTTTCACAATTTACGTCTATTATTAAATCAATAAATTCATTTTTAAGATGTTTTAAGGCGAGAAATCAGCGGTGTAGATTTTGAATATAGGCAGTTCAACGAAAATTTATGCTTCTGCTTCTCGGTGAAGTATACCGACGGCAGTGTCTAACTTTACCCGGTCCATCTATAATTTTAATACCTATTTTAACGTTTCTTTTCCGCTTTCAATTAAAAGTGAATCCCGAACAATGTTACAAGGTTTTTTTTTCCCGCCGTTGTGTCGTTATTTATACAGTTATTGGCCCGTGATACTTAATAGCACTTTAAATGAAAATGTAACAAAACAACAAAGGCGGTGTGAAAGGTGAGCGTCCATGCTTTATTATGAATAGAAACATCAAAGCTAACTATAAAGTGGCATGCTGGGGGTGTTGCGCAATAACAGGAAGAACGCTTCGTCTCAAAACTGTCAACAGCGTTTTTACTTGGCATTGAGAAACGCCCGATGTTTCTCATTACAAACAATGACAGAAGATGGAAATCATTTCAAAAGCTATCTATGGTTGATTGATGCTAACGTTAGCTCGTAACACCATTCACCTGACAGCCTTTGTTGTGTTTGATGCTAGCTTGTAGCTAAGCTAGCAGTGAACCAACTTCGTTAACTAGGTCCATTTTTACTGTGTTGACATTACAGAAGTCTCTCGTTAGCATCTCGTTAGCATCCTGTAGGCTACTTGTCGCATGTTAATAAGTTAGTCTTACCTAGTGCTGAAAACGTCAAAAAAAAGTGACAAACATTGAAAAAAAAGCATAAAACGTGTTGAAAAAAGGGACAAAAAGTTAAAAATGTTGATTAAAAGCTTCAAAAAGGGTTGATTTTTAATTTAAATTATGTTTTTGTCCCTTTTTTTAACACTTTTGACGCTTTTTTTTAATGTTTGTCCCTTTTTTTTAATTTTCAACACTACGTAACACTAACTTATTAACTTTAGTTTTACAGTCATTTTTGGAATTTATGGTCAATAAACCTCCATTTATAGGAAATTATACCTAATGTTTGAGTTAGAAAAGCAGAAATTAGGAATTATTGAGACTGAAATTAAAGGAATGGATGTTGATGATAATCACAGACTGGAATATGTCAACTTTTACTCAATACTATTTCAAAAACACTTCCATTTGTTTTACAATGCTATAAAA
Source organism: Etheostoma nigrum (assembly GCA_029931835.1). Lineage (NCBI taxonomy): Eukaryota > Metazoa > Chordata > Actinopteri > Perciformes > Percidae > Etheostoma > Etheostoma nigrum. The sequence goes on from CM057260.1 coordinate 14,355,882, forward strand.
TTGAATAAGACGCCCCAAAATTAATGAAAGTAGAGATTTGTACTTGGCAAAGAGCGTTGGGTGGAATCAATCATGTTATTTTGGGGAATTAAAAGAACATTGATATAGGAAAACGGGGCAATTTGACCAGCCTGACTAAAATCAAATATCCGTCCTCTTTTTTTTGTCCTCTACAGTCTCTACCGGTCACGTCCAAAACTGCAGAGCGACCGTCCTCCAAACCAAAGAAGAAGAAAGTCGTGGGACTGTTCAGATGAGCCGAGCAGTAGGGACGCACACTCAGACCACTACTAAGAACTTCATTAGAAAAAGGGATTTTTTTTCCATTTGATGAGAAAAGGAAAATAGCGCTTTCTTATTTTTAAACTACTATTCACTTTTTAGTTTGAGACACTTAAGCTAGTTTTAATTAAGATTTAGATTTGTCAATGCAAAAGGCTTTTTTAGATATAATAAATCATATTTTTTAAAGTGTGGATTTTGTATGAGAAGTTAAACAAGCTGTCGATTCCTTGTGATGGCTGTTTTTGTCCGTTATTAACAAAATCATCTACAGAAAATGGTCAAAATGTGGAAAGACATTTTTAAGGAGGAAATTTGAACTCTAACACTCAAAACAGTCATAAAGTGAACATGTTATTATTGAAGTTTTATTTAATTTAGTCAATAAAATAATGTTTTCTCTCTGTTTTGAAGCATCCAGGTCTTTTGATTTAAATTTCTTTGGTTTAAAACCACAAAATCCTCCGTGTTTGTGTCTTTGTTTCAGACAGACAGACGGAGAATAATGAGCTGCCAGCGGTCAATAGAGCAGCCGCTCTCCTTTTTCGGAGCACAGTGAGATGTTGACTCAAGGTGTTGCAGCATCTCGGGAATGCTATTGAAGTTTTTGATGAAAAGTCACTGTTTGCCTGCAAGAATTCAAGAGTTTCTGTGTGACAAACGCCAGTGAAAAGTGGCGGCTTGCTAACTGGAAATGCAGTATATGTATTTACTGTATGTAAAGATAGATAGATAGATAGATAGATAGATAGATAGATAGATAGATAGCCTTTATTATTAGACTCACGGCCCATAAAAGTAACAACAACAAAAAAGATACAGATACACAAGACACACACCAATTAAACAAGACAGCTATACAAGTAATCCCATAAGGGGGACTGGTATCGCGAAGTACTGAACCTTGATTTAATCAGATGTGAGATAGATAGATATATCACGTAATATTCCTGATCATTTCCAGGAAAGACGCTGGAATATAACTGCTAAATCTGAGTACATTTCCTCTGAAACAATCCCTAATTTAGGTTGTAGAATTATGAAGGTGGAACCTGACAAGGACTCGCTTATTAGTTCTGGTTTTAAGATATACAAGATACAGCAATACCCTAACATGCAATCCAATACCCTAACATGCAGTCCAATACCCTAACATGCAATCCAATACCCTAACATGCAATCCAATACCCTAACATGCAGTCCAATACCCTAACATGCAATCCAATACCCTAACATGCAATCCAATACCCTAACATGCAGCTCAATACCCTAACATACAGTCCAATACCCTAACATGCAATCCAATACCCTAACATGCAGCTCAATACCCTAACATGCAATCCAATACCCTAACATGCAATCCAATACCCTAACATGCAATCCAATACCCTAACATGCAGCTCAATACCCTAACATACAGTCCAATACCCTAACATGCAGTCCAATACCCTAACATGCAATCCAATACCCTAACATGCAATCCAATACCCTAACATGCAGTTAAATACCCTAACATGCAGTCCAATACCCTAACATGCAGTCCAATACCCTAACATGCAGTTAAATACCCTAACATGCAGTCCAATACCCTAACATGCAGCTCAATACCCTAACATGCAGCTCAATACCCTAACATGCAGCTCAATACCCTAACATGCAGCTCAATACCCTAACATGCAGCTCAATACCCTAACATGCAGCTCAATACCCTAACATGCAGTCCAATACCCTAACATGCAGTCCAATACCCTAACATGCAATCCAATACCCTAACATGCAATCCAATACCCTAACATGCAGCTCAATACCCTAACATGCAGCTCAATACCCTAACATGCAGCTCAATACCCTAACATGCAGTCCAATACCCTAACATGCAGCTCAATACCCTAACATGCAGCTCAATACCCTAACATGCAGTTCAATACCCTAACATGCAGTCCAATACCCTAACATGCAGTCCAATACCCTAACATGCAATCCAATACCCTAACATGCAGCTCAATACCCTAACATGCAGCTCAATACCCTAACATGCAGCTCAATACCCTAACATGCAGTCCAATACCCTAACATGCAGCTCAATACCCTAACATGCAGCTCAATACCCTAACATGCAGTTCAATACCCTAACATGCAGTCCAATACCCTAACATGCAGTCCAATACCCTAACATGCAGTCCAATACCCTAACATGCAGTCCAATACCCTAACATGCAATCCAATACCCTAACATGCAGCTCAATACCCTAACATGCAGCTCAATACCCTAACATGCAGCTCAATACCCTAACATGCAGTCCAATACCCTAACATGCAGCTCAATACCCTAACATGCAGTCCAATACCCTAACATGCAGTCCAATACCCTAACATGCAGTCCAATACCCTAACATGCAGCTCAATACCCTAACATGCAGCTCAATACCCTAACATGCAGTCCAATACCCTAACATGCAGCTCAATACCCTAACATGCAGTCCAATACCCTAACATGCAGCTCAATACCCTAACATGCAGCTCAATACCCTAACATGCAGCTCAATACCCTAACATGCAATCCAATACCCTAACATGCAGCTCAATACCCTAACATGCAGTTCAATACCCTAACATGCAGTCCAATACCCTAACATGCAGTCCAATACCCTAACATGCAGTCCAATACCCTAACATGCAATCCAATACCCTAACATGCAGCTCAATACCCTAACATGCAGCTCAATACCCAGCTCAAGCAGCTCAATACCCTAACATGCAGCTCAATACCCTAACATGCAGTCCAATACCCTAACATGCAGCTCAATACCCTAACATGCAGTCCAATACCCTAACATGCAGTCCAATACCCTAACATGCAGTCCAATACCCTAACATGCAGCTCAATACCCTAACATGCAGCTCAATACCCTAACATGCAGCTCAATACCCTAACATGCAGCTCGATACCCTAACATGCAGCTCAATACCCTAACATGCAGTCCAATACCCTAACATGCAGCTCAATACCCTAACATGCAGCTCAATACCCTGACATGCAGTCCAATACCCTAACATGCAGCTCAATACCCTAACATGCAGCCCAATACCCTAACATGCAGTTAAATACCCTAACATGCAGTTCAATACCCTAACATGCAGTCCAATACCCTAACATGCAGTTAAATACCCTAACATGCAGATTCTTCTCTTTGGACTATCTTTCCTGAAATCCCATTCATAAAATAACATTCAAAGTATGTCTAATTTCACTTTGGGCCCCTGAAAGCCCAACTAGAGCCCCCTGGAGGTCCTCAGACCCCAGTTTGGCCCCCGGTGATGAAGATCATGTGTTCTGTGTTGTGATGTTAATCTACCAGTGTCTGACAAATCAAATTAACCCAAATTAATGTTGTCCTTGAGTCAAATTGACCCGTTTTTATTTCTTCATTTTTATTTTTCACCAAAAATGGGCCGCCGAAATAAGCGCTGAAAATGTCAACATTTAAAAACATCAAAAAACTTTGAGAAAAAACATTGAAAAAGTGATAAAAATGTGGGAAAAAAGTGACCAAAACCTTTTTTTTTTCATGGTTGACAGGAATGTAACACAAGGGTTAAATAGGGCAGCAGCCAACGATTATTTTCATTGTGGATTATTTGTTGTTGATTATTTTCTGGATGAATGGATGAGTTGTTTGGTCTATAAAACGTTATAATATTGTGGTTAGTGGTTTCCAGCTCATGGTCGTCCCTGAAACGCTGGAAAGTTTACCCAAAGAACAGGGACCTTTAGACTCTGGTGGAAATGCGGGTAAAGTTCATTTGTTAGTTGGAAACTCTCATATTCACAACATCCCCCTGCTTATGTTGAGATATTGTACACTTTCTAGTTGTTCAAATATGTTAAGATGATGATGCTAATCTCGTCTCTGCCTGAAGAAATCTCTCTCATTTAGAGTTTATGTCTGGTGGGTTGGTAATGGGAGTTCTGGGAAATGTAGTCTCAAGAATCAGTGAGATTGAAAGGAAAGTGTGGGAAAAGTAGTGATTTTCAACATGAAATAATCACTGAAATGTTGAGATTTTTTTCCAAGTTGGGGTCCTGGGTCCTTGAGGGTTTCTTGGAGGCCCTGATCAAACTGAGTGGCAGTTTAATGTGACTATAAGACGTCTGCACGTGCGATAACGGTGGTCAGAGGTTGATTACCTGCTTGTCTATAGCCCAGACTGTTATGTCATTCTGTAACGGGTCTAAGATCTTCCAGAGGAGGGTGAGAAAGTTTTAACGCGCGCACCTGCGCGGCTGATCATGCGTCTTAACTTTAAAGATGAGGGTCCAAAGGACAGAGGAAGCGCGCGCCAGCAAGCTCGGTCTCGTGGCCCGGTGTTTGTCTGTCTTCTTGGCTGACAATAAACAGATTGCGGCGGCCGCGGGACCTGTGCCACCCCGATGGGAGGAGAGGACGGAGCAGAGGGCAGGTCCAGCAGGGCGCGGTCTCCTTCTTCTCCCGCGGCACCTCATCTGTTCTGTAGTAGGATCTCTTCCATTTCCATTTCTGCCAGCAGCCCTGCGCCACAGGGACGCATTGAGAACAAACCCGGGAGGCAGAAACCGCTGCGGGGACACCCTTTGACCGCCGTGCCCAGCAGGCGCAGCCAGCCTCCGCACCGCGCGCCTCCGTGTCTGTCTGCAGCGCTTTTCTCACAGCTTCGACACAGAGACACAGCTTTGAACCTGCCTGCCAAGATAAACTCACCTCGCCTATTTATGCCCGTGCCTCCGCGTGCACTCGGGACAGCAGAGTGTCAGCAGCTCAGAGGACAGGTTCGGGCTTTTTGCAGCTCGTCTCCAGCGGTGCTCTGGCCACATTTACGCACCGGGAATGGCCACTTTTTGGGACTCGGGAATGAGTCCTGCTCTGTTATTTCCACTCTAAAATTATAGAGGGTGACCCACGCGGGGTGGGGGGGGGACACGCGTATTACAAGAAATCCAGCGGTGACTTTTTGGCCACCCGCCGGGGGGGGTTGCATACCGGGCCCGGGGCAGAATGCTGCTCCCGACGCTGGTGACGTGCCTCGCCGGGTGCGCCTTTCTCCTCTCGCCGGTCAGCGAGGGCTGCGGGCCGGGTAGAGGCTATGGCAAGAGGCGGTCACCCCGGAAGCTCGCGCCGCTCGCCTACAAGCAGTTTAGCCCCAACGTGGCCGAGAAGACTTTAGGGGCCAGCGGGAGATACGAAGGGAAAATAACCCGGAACTCTGAGCGCTTCAAGGAGCTCGCCCATAACTACAACCCCGACATCATCTTCAAGGATGAGGAGAACACAGGTGCAGACCGCATCATGACCCAGGTAACATCCCGGACACCGTAGTGCCTTTTAACCAGGGCTTTTTAACATTAAAACCTCTTTATCATTAGTGGGCTATTAAGTGCACTTTGGCCCGTCTTTAAGCGCGTGGACACTGTCTGTTATCTCTTTCCGCATTTCTTGTTGACTCAAGGCTCGTCACAGCAAAATACTTGGTCACATTTTCTTAATTATGGGATTTATTTGGATTAAATCTACCAATAATATACATTGTTTTAAAGCTATTGAAAGGAAAAGTGTAATTTGTTACTACAAGTCTATCAAATGTCACTTGATTTAAATCACAGCAGCAGACTTACAGGAAGATTCCTTTAACTTCTTTTTAATAAAACTACAATGTTCACACTTTTCCTTAGACGATTTGATGGTTTTAAGGTGGATTTGTCCTGCAGTGCTGCCTGTTGGGAAACTGATTACAACATGTGTGTGTTTGCACAGCTCGTTCTCCAGTCAATTCTCTGCAGCTGTTGACACGGTGCAGTTAGTTTCTGGATTGTGTAGGTGAGCGGGCTGAATCAGAGCTCTGCTCTCCGGCTCCACATGGAGTTTCAGAGGTTCACTGTGGGCAGCTCGTGCGTAAAAGAGGGCAACCCCGTCTAAAAATGTATGGAAAAGCGGTCGCTCTTAATTAAAACACTATGTCCTCTGTTTAACATCATGTTTTTTGGTGGAAAAACAGCCAAAAGTCGTATTTGGTTAGAGCCCGGGTCAAGCGTGTACTGATGTTTACCGTTTTCGTTTTTAGCCCGACTGGCCAGAGTTAACAGTCGCCTTTTGGACTGTCAGAATTTTTTACGAGACCGTCATTGATGTGGCCCCGGGTGGAATTTATTTGACTCCCAATTTCCCCAGGAATAAAGTATTTATATCTGGCTCTTGTGACCGCGGGCTTCCTCTCCGAGCTGCAGCGCTTATGTCCACAGACCCACGTGGGGAATGAAAGCGCGCACTCCCGCCTAGAGCTGTCACCTCGCTGCGCGCACTGCAAGAAATATCCGCCGGAGCGAGTCACTTCAGCTGGGTTTAAGTGAAGAAATGTGCATGATCAAGTCTTTAAATGCAAGAGGACAAATGTGCACATATGGAGGAGTTGATTCGATTAATCTTAACAAAACAACCTGATGCAAAAGCTTTAATTTCTCAAATCAACAGACTTTATTTGATTCTTTTCGGTTTGTTTTTCTCCAGATTTTGCCACATTTTACAAAAAAGGACTCTGATCGTGGAATACATGAAAGTGAAGAAATATCTAATCAGCCCACTTGACCTTTTGTTAAAGAAATAAAAAAGTTGAGACAACTTCTTCTGTGAAACGTCTTCAAACTGGACATTTTTTACAGCGCGGACCCAGAACCGCGCTGCGCGTCAACGGCGCAGACCAGCACACAATTTATGGGCTCCAAGCCGCAGGAGACAGCCTCCTGTTTGTCTTTTACTATTCCGTGTTACTTTTTGTTTGTTTTCGCAGCACACATGTGCAAAAATAGTCCACTTCACTTGTGTTGAAGCCTTAATTATACAGATTTTTTTTTTTCTCTCGCCTCTTTATTTTTTATTCGCTTTTTCCTGGGCGCTCCGTGCTGCATACAGACGCGACTGTTCAGGGCGAAGCCACGCTGCAAAAAGTGTCATTTTTCACATTTAACTTGGACTTTTTTTTATTGAGGGTTGGCTCTCTTTTCAGTGCACATGCAAAGAAATGCAAGTGCAAGTTAATTTAACTTATTTCCAAACATTTTCTTGCGTAAAAGTTGCCCCAAAAATTCAGATCACCCCGCGTCTGTTTTAAAAGCATCCTTAAAAC
>CM057260.1:14373318-14410818 GCA_029931835.1 Etheostoma nigrum
TAAAAGGTTATTTTAATGTGTTTTGTTAATTGATTCGAGTGGATTTAAGTGGTTGAAACACCTTTACACATGGCACGAAAGCCCTCCCTGCATGTTCAACTTAAATGAGAATGAAAGCACTTTTAACATACACTGTAAATTCAGGGATGTTTTGGTGAATTTTACCCCTCAAACAACCCTTAATTTGTGTAGAAAACCCATAAACATCCCTTAATAATCTTACAATCCATTCATTCGTCAATTTATTTACCCTTAAATCTCGGGTAATGTTGTGAAAGAATCCCTTTTAAATATCCATAATTCTCACCTTGATTTATCAAATATGTAAAATGTAATATGTAAAATAAGGGCATTGTGAAAAGTGTTGTACCGCTTACGGAGCCCTTAAATCATGCAGATAAGAAGTTATAAATTATTATATTGCATTGGGTGAAAAGGTGGAATTTTAAGGTAAAATTCGAGGAGATTTTAGTTTCCTATTAAAGTCCACATGGATGTGGTCGTGTTAATGTAACATTACTGCTCAAATACAGAGATTTTAGAAGGAATGAAAGTGTATTTAAGTGTTATTTGTTTAATGTTTATGAAGTTATTATGGGTGAAGAGATATTAAAAAAAAAGATTTATTTTTTAAATTAAATTATATTGAAATGAGCTTTGTGTCATTTGATTTATATCTTAATGTCTGGGAATTTATTCTGCTGGAAACTAAAGACATATCTCATATTTGGCCTCTTTAAATGATGTCTGTCCACTGCAGATGCACTGTCCTCAACCTGGATGGAAGTAATTATTATAAATGAGTATACTGGAGAACTTGTTGTTTTTGTGTCTTAATCTGATACCTAAATATGAATATAAGGATTTACTCTTTATTCATCGGAGTGCTGTCCTAAATACCTTTTTATAAATATTATTTTCTACATTAAGGATCCAGCCCCCAGTCTTCAAAGTTTCAATCGGAGCTGAGTGGGCTGTGTGTGAGGTCTTTTAGTTACGCACATATACACACATTAACATAATATAGTACAATATTGTAAATGATGAAGGTATAGTATTGAATGTGAGGTATTGTAAGGTAAAATATAGTAATATGATTTAACATATGGTGTAGGACATCAGGAGAGCATAGAAGGAAATGCAATATAATATTAAAAAAAATAGAAATAATGTGTTTTTGCTCATTACAAAAAGTAGGAACATTGCAATATCCAAATTTAAAATATATATACACGTTTCGGTATTCAGCATTAAAACTAACGTCCTGTCCCTTTAAGGGTTACGTCGTCTGCGTCGTAACCTAGGAGACGTTTTGTTTACTTCCGGGTTGTCAGTCGAAAACAAGAGGGGCACCAACCCCAACACGCCCACGACGTCCTCATGTTGTCCTCATGTTGTCCTCATGTTGTCCTCATGTTGCCCTCATGTTGTCCTCATGTTGTCCTCATCTTGCCCTCATGTTGTCTTCATGTTGTCCTCATCTTGCCCTCATGTTGTCCTCATGTTGCCCTCATGTTGTCCTCATGTTGCCCTCATGTTGTCCTCATGTTTCGGTAATCAGCATTAAAACTACCGTCCTGTCCCTTTAAGGGTTACGTCGTCTGCGTCGTAACCTAGGAGAAGTTTTGTTTACTTCCGGGTTGTCAGAGTCGAAAACAAGAGGGGCACCAACCCCAACACGCCCACAACGTCCTCATGTTGTCCTCATGTTGTCCTCATGTTGTCCTCATGTTGCCCTCATGTTGTCCTCATGTTGTCCTCATGTTGCCCTCATGTTGTCCTCATGTTTCGGTAATCAGCATTAAAACTACCGTCCTGTCCCTTTAAGGGTTACGTCGTCTGCGTCGTAACCTAGGAGAAGTTTTGTTTACTTCCGGGTTGTCAGAGTCGAAAACAAGAGGGGCACCAACCCCAACACGCCCACAACGTCCTCATGTTGTCCTCATGTTGTCCTCATGTTGTCCTCATCTTACCCTCATGTTGTCCTCATGTTGTCCTCCTGTTGCCCTCATGTTGCCCTCGTGTTGCCCTCATATTGTCTTTATGTTGTCCTCATCTTGCCCTCATGTTCTCTTTATGTCGTTTTCATGTTGTCCTCATGTTGTCCTCATCTTGCCCTCATGTTGTCCTCATGTTGTCTTCATGTTGCCCTCATGTTGCCCTCATGTTGCCCTCATGTTTCGGTAATCAGCATTAAAACTACCGTCCTGTCCCTTTAAGGGTTACGTCGTCTGCGTCGTAACCTAGGAGAAGTTTTGTTTACTTCCGGGTTGTCAGAGTCGAAAACAAGAGGGGCACCAACCCCAACACGCCCACAACGTCCTCATGTTGTCCTCATGTTGTCCTCATGTTGTCCTCATGTTGCCCTCATGTTGTCCTCATGTTGTCCTCATCTTGCCCTCATGTTGTCTTCATGTTGTCCTCATCTTGCCCTCATGTTGTCCTCATGTTGCCCTCATGTTGCCCTCATGTTGTCCTCATGTTGCCCTCATGTTGTCCTCATGTTTCGGTAATCAGCATTAAAACTACCGTCCTGTCCCTTTAAGGGTTACGTCGTCTGCGTCGTAACCTAGGAGAAGTTTTGTTTACTTCCGGGTTGTCAGAGTCGAAAACAAGAGGGGCACCAACCCCAACACGCCCACAACGTCCTCATGTTGTCCTCATGTTGTCCTCATGTTGTCCTCATCTTACCCTCATGTTGTCCTCATGTTGTCCTCATGTTGCCCTCATGTTGTCCTCATGTTTCGGTAATCAGCATTAAAACTACCGTCCTGTCCCTTTAAGGGTTACGTCGTCTGCGTCGTAACCTAGGAGAAGTTTTGTTTACTTCCGGGTTGTCAGAGTCGAAAACAAGAGGGGCACCAACCCCAACACGCCCACAACGTCCTCATGTTGTCCTCATGTTGTCCTCATGTTGTCCTCATCTTACCCTCATGTTGTCCTCATGTTGTCCTCCTGTTGCCCTCATGTTGCCCTCGTGTTGCCCTCATATTGTCTTTATGTTGTCCTCATCTTGCCCTCATGTTCTCTTTATGTCGTTTTCATGTTGTCCTCATGTTGTCCTCATCTTGCCCTCATGTTGTCCTCATGTTGTCTTCATGTTGCCCTCATGTTGCCCTCATGTTGCCCTCATGTTTCGGTAATCAGCATTAAAACTACCGTCCTGTCCCTTTAAGGGTTACGTCGTCTGCGTCGTAACCTAGGAGAAGTTTTGTTTACTTCCGGGTTGTCAGAGTCGAAAACAAGAGGGGCACCAACCCCAACACGCCCACAACGTCCTAATCTTGCCCTCATGTTGTCCTCATGTTGTCCTCATGTTGTCCTCATGTTGCCCTCATGTTGCCCTCATGTTGTCCTCACGTTTCGGTATTCAGCATTAAAACTACCGTCCTGTCCCTTTAAGGGTTACGTCGTCTGCGTCGTAACCTAGGAGAAGTTTTGTTTACTTCCGGGTTGTCAGAGTCGAAAACAAGAGGGGCACCAACCCCAACACGACGCCGAGCAAAGCGGATTAAAGTCCCGCAGAGATGGCAGGGGAGTCCGAGGACAGGATACCAGGTAAATAACGATATCATTTTACACATTTTAATTCGTATAACTAGCTAAATATTTAAAAACGTTAAGTTACCATGCTTCAGTTAAGTTTAGCTTCTGCGTTAGCTCGCTGGCTAACGGTAAATACTCCACGTTCACCGCGTATTCCTGCGATTTATATATGTATTATATATAGTTTTATACTCACCACTGGGGTAAGTATTGCACGTTATTTGCTATTTATATATTTCCTTCCCCTTTTTCTCAGCTTGATGTACTGGAAAAGTAACTAAAAGGATGCACTAAGTGAACAGAAACATATTTATCCTGAATTATTACTGATGTTTTACAAGTTTACAGGCGTTATCTTATTAAATATGTGCTGATTTGCATACATTAGCAGATCAGAAATGGACTGAAACTGAACATTAGATAAAGTAAAGTTCAACATTGTTTGATATATTAGAGTCAGCGGTTTTTACAGAGGGGATTTTGATAAAATGTGCATAAATCAGGCTGTGAATGATATGTGAACAAAGCCCTGAAAAGTTGTGTCTGTCTGTCTGTCTGTCTGTCTGTCTGTCTGTCTGTCTGTCTGTCGTGTGTGTGTGTGTGTGTGTGTGTGTGTGTGTCTACCTCCCGCATACCTCCATATGTAGACACCTGTTGGCTAAAGCTGTCTGGTACCTTCAAAATAAAAGCACTAAGATACAAAAATAACCCAAATAAAATACTAATGATAAACAGATTTACGTAGTTGTATAATTCAAGCAAAACTGAAATTAAATAAATCAAATAATTAACTATTATATTAAAAAATATATAATGAATAGCTCCGACACATGCACCTTAAAGTGATCAATTGATAATCTAAATTGTGATGGATTCCTTTTCTTTTGGACTCACTCTTCACTGTCAAAAAAACAAAGTACCAACCAGGACCTTTAAGGAACAAGAGCTTGTCCCTGGGGGGGTACCCTCAAAGGGACACTGTTGTACCTTGAATAAGAGGATCACATTTGGACCTTAGCTGTTTGCAGGGCTGTAGGACTCGAGTCCGGTCTTGGACTCGAGTCCGGACTCAAGACCATTTTTCTATGGTCTCGGACTTGTCTCGGACTCGCTAGTATATGGACTCGGACTTGTCTCGGCCGCTGGTCTTGCCCAATATGGCTTCTGGTCTGGACCGAGTCCAGGTGTCTTTATTATGTTGATAATAATATTGGAGGGAAAGTGAAACCCAAAATGATTGTCTTAATACTGTCATGCATAAGACCTTTATCTGTCCTGGACTCGGTCTTGACTCGGACTTGAACCTTTTTGGACTCGGTCTTGACTTGGACTCGACTAGTCCTGGTCTTGGACTTGTCTTGGACTCGACTAAGGTGGTCTTGACTACAGCCCTGCCTGTTTGTACCTTCTAAGGGACAATATTATACCTTTGAGGATCAATAATGTACCTTAAAGGTACAAATATGTACCTTACACCTCAGAAAGTACACACTGTACAACGGAAGGTGCATAAATGTACCTTCAAGATACATTTTTGTACTTTTAAGGGAACATTTGCTAAGTTTGTACCTTAGGGAACAAAAAATGGACCTGTATTGTACCTCTTTTTTGACAGTGTTTCATTATTAACGGGTTGTTTCCTTTTCCTTTTTGTCAGAATCAGGAGCAGTTTTCACTTTTGGAAAGAGCAAATTTGCCGACAACGCCCCCAGTAAATTCTGGCTTAAAAATGACGTCCCCTTAAAGATAGCCTGCGGGGACGAGCACACCGCCTTAATCACCGGTAAGAGACACGTTTCACCCAAAATCAAAATCTACATGAAGTTTTTCTTACTTTTTTTGTCCCTTTATTCAACACTTTTTCAATTTTTCTCACTTTTTTTGACGTTTAACACTACGTAACTAACTTATTAACCTTAGTTTTACAGTTATTTTTGGAATTTATGGTCAATAAACCTCATTTATAGGAAATTATACCTAATGTTTGAGTTAGAAAAGCAGAAATTAGGAATTATTGAGACTAAAATTAAAGGAATGGATGTTGATGATAATCACAGACTGGAATATGTCAACTTTTACTCAATACTATTTCAAAAACACTTCCATTTGTTTTACAATGCTATAAAATTGAATAAGACGCCCCAAAATTAATGAAAGTAGAGATTTGTACTTGGCAAAGAGCGTTGTGTGGAATCAATCATGTTAATTTGGGGAATTATAAGAACATTGATACATACATGGGACTATGAGGACAACATGAGGACAACATGGGGACAACATGAGGGTTAAGGTGTCTAACTGTATTGAAAGTGTTGTAAACTTTAACAATATTTAACTTTTACTGATTCTGATGTCTTTTCCCTGCAATGAAAATGTTATGTTTCTTACAATGACACAAATACAAATAAATAAATAGTTTTTTTACACAATCCCCAACCCTGTATTGCATCACTTTAACCTAAATCCTCCATGTCGAGCACTTAGAAATCAAACTTTGTGTCCACAGAAAACGGGAAACTCTTCATGTTTGGCAGCAACAACTGGGGCCAGCTCGGCCTGGGGTCCAAACTGACGGTGCACAAGCCGACGTGTGTCAAAGGTTGGTCTTTGAACGCCTCTCTGTTCCCAAATTTAACGCCATGAAGAAGGGAGAAACAGCTGCCTCCCCCACGGAGAAGTGGAGAGGGAGACCCCTCTCTGGCCTGCACAGGAAACCGTGTCATGCACCTTTTATGGCTGTGGAGACATGTTTACGTAGGAGAAACCCAGAGATCTGTCGCCATTATAATACCAATCTGGAGGGTCCATAATCTGGACTAATCCACAGAGACGGAGCGAGACGGAGAGACAGTAGGCTGCTAATCTGGTTTCTGTGTTCACTACTGGTAATATAAGACTAATATAAGAATAGAAAGCTCAATTCATTCAACAAACTTCCAACAGCGTACTCTTTACAGCTTTACAGCCATTACACACACATATATATATATATATATATATATATATATATATATGTATGTTATCACATCCGTCTCCATGACGATTTAGCAAGCTCCACCCTGTGATGAAGACTGTTTGGTGTACCCTGTACCTAAAACTTATTAGTAGAAACGTTCCCGCTCAAGACTATGTCACAAAGTTGTGGTTTTGTAGCAATAAAATGTATATATATATATATGCTTTAATAATTATTATTCATTTTGTGTATTTTCAGCTCTAAAGTCTGAGAAAGTTGCGTTTGTGGCCTGTGGGAGAAACCACACTCTGATCTCCACAGGTGAGATAACTCTCTGATGAGTTTTTAACACGTGAGACACGTTTGAATGATTATCCCTCATGTTGCCCTCATGTTGTCTTCATGTTGCCCTCATGTTGTCCTCATGTTGCCCTCATGTTGCCCTGCTGATGTTGCCCTCATGTTGCCCTCATGTTGCCCTCATGTTGTCCTCATGTTGCTCCTCATGTTGTCCTCATGTTGTCCTTCATGTTGTCCTCATGTTGTCCTCATGTTGTCCCCATGTTGCCCTCATGTTGTCCTCATGTTGCCCTCATGTTGCCCTCGTGTTGTCCTCATGTTGCCCTCATGTTGCCCTCATGTTGTCCTCATGTTGCCCTCATGTTGTCCTCATGTTGTCCCCATGTTGCCCTCATGTTGCCCTCATGTTGTCCTCATGTTGCCCTCATGTTGCCCTCATGTTGTCCTCATGTTGTCCTCATGTTGTCCTCATGTTGTCCTCATGTTGCCCTCATGTTGTCCTCATGTTGTCCCCATGTTGCCCTCATGTTGCCCTCATGTTGTCCTCATGTTGCCCTCATGTTGCCCTCATGTTGTCCTCATGTTGTCCTCATGTTGTCCTCATGTTGTCCTCATGTTGTCCTCATGTTGTCCTCATGTTGCCCTCATGTTGCCCTCGTGTTGCCCTCATGTTGTCCTCATGTTGCCCTCATGTTGTCCCCATGTTGCCCTCATGTTGTCCTCATGTTGTCCTCATGTTGTCTTCATGTTGCCCTCATGTTGTCCTCATGGTGTCCTCATGTTGTCCTCATGTTGTCTTCATGTTGTCCCCATGTTGCCCTCATGTTGCCCTCATGTTGTCCTCATGTTGCCCTCATGTTGCCCTCGTGTTGTCCTCATGTTGCCCTCATGTTGCCCTCATGTTGCCCTCGTGTTGTCCTCATGTTGTCCTCATGTTGTCCTCATGTTGTCTTCATGTTGCCCTCATGTTGTCCTCATGTTGTCCTCATGTTGTCTTCATGTTGTCCTCATGTTGTCCTCATGTTGTCCTCATGTTGTCCTATATCAATGTTCTTTTTAATTCCCCAAAATAACATGATTGATTCCACACAACGCTCTTTGCCAAGTACAAATCTCTACTTTCATTAATTTTGGGGCGTCTTATTCAATTTTTATAGCATTGTAAAACAAATGGAAGTGTTTTTGAAATAGTATTGAGTAAAAGTTGACATATTCCAGTCTGTGATTATCATCAACATCCATTCCTTTAATTTTAGTCTCAATAATTCCTAATTTCTGTTTTATTTTCCCTCCTGTAGCTCAGGGGCAGGTGTTGGCGTCGGGGGGGAACAGCGAAGGCCAGCTGGGGCTCGGGGACTGCGAGGAGAGGACGGCGTTCCAGACAATCGGCTTCTTCGATTCACGCGGGCCAATCAAAATGCTCGCTGCCGGCTCCAACACCTCCGCCGCGCTCACAGGTCACGCTCACATTTTATTACCTTGGGTTGGCTCCAAAGCAGCTGGTGAGCTTCCAGTGTCATATTCGAGTTAAAAGTCAAATTTTAAATTATAGTAACATGTGTTTAAATGTGTATTTCCTAAATAAAATGTAACTTTATTTCATTTTTAGGTCTTGTCAGTTAATTAAAATGTCATTTTTTTTTTACTTTTTCTCAGTAAATTAGATGTTTTAATTGATAAACGTTATGTAAATGTATTTTTTTTAATTCAAATTAATTTTGGTATTAGTATTTCTTAGTTAAAATGTTGCGGTCTTTAGATTTCATCAGCAAATTTGAGTAAAAATGTTCATGTGCACTGCTTACAACCCAGACATATGGGGGGGGGAAATCCCCAAATTAAAGAAATAATCTGATTCAAATGAGAATAGATTTTATAAATGTTAAAATTCAAGACATGCGTCACAACAACAATGTTTTTTTTAAGATTAATCTTTGGGATTTTCCGCCTTTAATTTTTGGAAGCACAGTTACAAGGGGTGAAGACATGCAGGAAATGGTCACAGGTCAGACTCAAATCCTGGACCTCTGCGTCGAGGCATAAACCTCTGAGTACACGTGCGCCCGCTCTACCACTTGTCCAACCCGGGCACACACAGGAACAACATGTAAAAAGTCGATTGAAATGAACCGGAGTGTAAATGAGGTCTTTGTGTGCCGGCCCGTCACAGAGAGCGGGGAACTGTTCATGTGGGGCGACAACACGGAGGGTCAGATCGGTTTGGGGAAGGAGAGCCACGCGACAACGCCACAGGAAGTCAGCGTGGGCCGACCAATCAGCTGGGTGTCCTGTGGATACTACCACTCTGCCTTAGTCACAGGTGAGCACGCAAGGACGCTGCGTTACAGCTTCAGACGCCGTCCTGCAAAACGCTAACGTGTACTCTCCCTCCGTCATCATCACCACACAGACAAAGATCAAGAATAGAAGACACAATAGCTACAATATTCAAGACCAGTTAATAGAATAGTTACAATAATAAACCATAAACAACCCTCATGTTGTCCTCATGTCGTCCCTATGTTGTCCTCATGTTGCCCTCATGTCGTCCCTATGTTGTCCTCATGTTGTCTTCATGTTGTCCTCATGTTGTCTTCATGTTGTCCTCATGTTGTCCTCATGTTGCCCTCATGTTGTCCTCTTGTTGTCTTCATGTTGCCCTCGTGTTGTCCTCATGTTGCCCTCATGTTGTCCTCATGTTGTCCTCATGTTGTCCTCATGTTGCCCTCATGTTGTCCTCATGTTGTCTTCATGTTGTCCTCATGTTGTCTTCATGTTGTCTTCATGTTGTCCTCATGTTGTCTTCATGTTGTCCTCATGTTGTCTTCATGTTGTCCTCATGTTGTCCTCATGTTGCCCTCGTGTTGCCCTCATGTTGTCCTCATGTTGTCCTCATGTTGTCCTCATGTTGTCTTCATGTTGCCCTCGTGTTGTCCTCATGTTGTCCTCATGTTGTCTTCATGTTGCCCTCGTGTTGTCCTCATGTTGCCCTCATGTTGCCCTCATGTTGCCCTCATGTTGTCCTCATGTTGCCCTCATGTTGTCTTCATGTTGTCCTCATGTTGTCTTCATGTTGTCCTCATGTTGCCCTCGTGTTGCCCTCATGTTGTCTTCATGTTGTCCTCATGTTGTCTTCATGTTGTCCTCATGTTGCCCTCGTGTTGCCCTCATGTTGTCCTCATGTTGTCTTCATGTTGTCCTCATGTTGTCCTCATGTTGTCCTCATGTTGTCCTCTTGTTGTCTTCATGTTGCCCTCGTGTTGTCCTCATGTTGTCCTCATGTTGTCTTCATGTTGCCCTCGTGTTGTCCTCATGTTGCCCTCATGTTGTCCTCATGTTGTCCTCATGTTGTCCTCATGTTGCCTTCATGTTGTCCTCATGTTGTCCTCATGTTGCCCTCATGTTGTCCTCATGTTGTCCTCATGTTGTCCTCATGTTGCCTTCATGTTGTCCTCATGTTGTCCTCATGTTGTCCTCATGTTGTCCCCATGTTGTCCTATATCAATGTTCTTTTTAATTCCCCAAAATAACATGATTGATTCCACCCAACGCTCTTTGCCAAGTACAAATCTCTACTTTCATTAATTTTGGGGCGTCTTATTCAATTTTATAGCATTGTAAAACAAATGGAAGTGTTTTTGAAATAGTATTGAGTAAAAGTTGACATATTCCAGTCTGTGATTATCATCAACATCCATTCCTTTAATTTTAGTCTCAATAATTCCTAATTTCTGCTTTTCTAACTCAAACATTAGGTATAATTTCTTATAAATGAGGTTTATTGACCATAAATTCCAAAAATAACTGTAAACTACAGTTAATAAGTTAGTGTTACGGTTGTTAAACATCAAAAAAGTGACAAACAATGAAAAAAAGTGTTGAAAAAGGGACAAAAACGTAAGAAAAAGTTACAAACATCGCTCTGTTGTGTGTCCTTCTCTGTGTGTCCCAGTTGACGGCGCTCTGTTGTGTGTCCTTCTCTGTGTGTCCCAGTTGACGGCGCTCTGTTGTGTGTCCTTCTCTGTGCGTCCCAGTTGACGGCGCTCTGTTGTGTGTCCTTCTCTGTGTGTCCCAGTTGACGGCGCTCTGTTGTGTGTCCTTCTCTGTGCGTCCCAGTTGACGGCGCTCTGTTGTGTGTCCTTCTCTGTGCGTCCCAGTTGACGGCGCTCTGTTGTGTGTCCTTCTCTGTGTGTCCCAGTTGACGGCGCTCTGTTGTGTGTCCTTCTCTGTGTGTCCCAGTTGACGGCGCTCTGTTGTGTGTCCTTCTCTGTGTGTCCCAGTTGACGGCGCTCTGTTGTGTGTCCTTCTCTGTGCGTCCCAGTTGACGGCGCTCTGTTGTGTGTCCTTCTCTGTGTGTCCCAGTTGACGGCGCTCTGTTGTGTGTCCTTCTCTGTGTGTCCCAGTTGACGGCGCTCTGTTGTGTGTCCTTCTCTGTGTGTCCCAGTTGACGGCGCTCTGTTGTGTGTCCTTCTCTGTGTGTCCCAGTTGACGGCGCTCTGTTGTGTGTCCTTCTCTGTGTGTCCCAGTTGACGGCGCTCTGTTGTGTGTCCTTCTCTGTGTGTCCCAGTTGACGGCGCTCTGTTGTGTGTCCTTCTCTGTGTATCCCAGTTGACGGCGCCCTGTACACGTTTGGGGAGAGCGACAGCGGGAAGCTGGGCCTGGGCACCGACCAGCTGCCGCGGCACCGAGTCCCTCAGCGCGTGAAGGGCGTCAAGGACCCGGTGACACAGGTGGCTTGCGGAGGGGGACACACGGTGGCCCTCACAGGTAGGGAATCTGGGGAGCCAAATATGTCTTAAAGAACTACAAACATGGCTGACGTATTACACGCTCTGTACTTATTGGCAAATCAACTCCACTTGGGGTCAAATTATGTAATATCACAGTTCAAGTTCATTAAAGGGGCCCCGACACACGTGTCTCATGACCTACCATGGACTCTGTAACGTGGTTACCATGGTTACCTTGTTTCAAGCCATCCGAGCGTGGTATAGGAAGCCTGCAGGAAGACCCGGCTCCATTTGGGCCGACTCTGATTCGCTAACAGCTAGCCAACGAGAGCCTGGCTATCAGCTTTACCCAGCTCATGAATATTCATGAGCTCAGGTAACATGATGTCAGACTGACCAGCTGTTGTGACACACACACACACGCGCACACACGCACACACACAGACCTGACATATTTCAAAACATGCAAGTAAAATGGTTTTGTGTAGCAGGGCACCTATAAATACTACAATTACAATAATAATAATAATAATAATAATAATAATAATACAAAACAGGGTTAAAAAGAAGAAACAAAATGTATTAAATAGTTTTACTATTTCACATTCATCCTTTTTATTTTAAAGACAACGTCAGTAAGCTCAGAGATGAGCTCATAGATTAAAGGTCACGTGCTTCTCGTCTCTCAGAGGACGACGTCTTCTCGTTCGGCCTCGGCCAGTTCGGACAGCTCGGCCACGGGACGTTCGTCTTCCAGTCGCCGCTGCCGCAGCCGGTCCAGCACTTCAAGAAGGGCCGAGTGTGTCAGGTGGCCTGCGGAGAAAACAACACGGCTGTCATCACAGGTACACACTGCTGCGTCCGCTTTACGCTCACACGCTGCCACGAAGCCTCAGACAGGACGCGGGTGTGATTTAACGCACATGTTGCTGTTTTCCATCCTCAGAGAGCGGGCTGCTGTACACGTTCGGAGACGGCAGACACGGGAAACTGGGCCTGGGAGACGAAAACTTCACCAACCAGTTCAAGCCAACGCTGTGCTCGCGCTTCCTCAAGTACAACGTTCAGGCAGTGCGTGTTTGAAGTAATGTAGATAGTATATATAAGGACCCGTATAGTATATATATGTATGGGGTGGCAGTAGCTCGGAGTATGGTCCGAATGTGAGTTCAAGTCCTCATACGGACCCAAGTATGGTAGTGGAGTGGTAGTTGTCGAGGTGTCAGTTCACCTCCTTGGCAGTGCCCAGGTGCTCTTGAGCAAGGCACCAAACCCCCAACTACTTGGGGCGCCTTTCCATGGGCAGCCCCTCCCCCCTCCCACTCTGACATCCATTAGCATGTATAGGTACTGAGCATGTGTGTGTAGTTCAAGCCTGTGTGTAATAACAACAGAGTGTAAATTGTAATTTCCCCTTGTGGGACTAATAAAGGATATATGCATCTTAATCTTATATGGAAAGTGCTTTTATGTGTATTCCAGTTGAGAGATAAACACTGTCTTTGTACAGGCGACATGCGGCGGCTGCCACATGGTGGTGCTGGCCCGGCCCAGGGATCCCGGCTGCTCCGATGTGTCTCTGGAGGAAGGCGACGTGACGGAGGACTACCTGGAGAAGCCGTATGTGGAGCTGCTGGGGGACACGGCCAACTCCTCCACCCTGCAGAGGAGCATCTCGGCCCGGGTCCGCAGGAGGGAGAGGGTAGGTCTGGAGCACGGAGGCTGGATCGACCCACAGATAACTAACTGGGGGTGTGACGATACACCTGACTCACAATTAGATAAGATTTTAAGTGGACTATACAATTTCCTCAGGATCTTTATTCATATAAACTGCAAAACAGATGTGTCCTTTATCAAAAGTGACACTGAAATTTTATTTTTATCTAAAATAACACAAATTAAAACAAATCCCATATGCAAATAACTAAATGAATAGAAAAAAATCTAATAAATAAATTACCTAAGAAGACATAGTGACGTCATCTAAAGTACATTACGGGCTTGGATGTTATGCTGCATCGCGATTGTTTTTTTAAAAACTGTTGTAATCATTGCATCCCTGCTTCCCTCCACCACACACACACACACACACACACACACACACACAGGAGAGATCTCCGGACCAGTTTGGCGCCATGTTCCGCACGCTGCCCGCCGTGCTGCCCGGCTACCTCCACCCGCCGCTGCCGGTCTCCAGCCAGACCAGCCCGCCCAGACTGCCTCCGCCCGAGCTGAGCCACAGAAAGCGGCTCAACGGCTCTCGCCAACACAGGAGCGCAGGGGCCGAGCACCAGGGTACTGTTGGAGCTAAATCCTGCTCCATTCTCAGGGTTCATTCAATTAGTAGTCAAAATCTCAGATGTTGATATGTGAATCCATTTTATTACATAGGATATCCTAGAGACAAAGTTACCTGGATCAAGCTCTCGCAGCTCTCCCCTTCCTTTGTCTGACTCTCTGGCTCTCAGACCCCCAGTATTATCTCACAAAAGGGGGGTCTTGTGCTTATTCCTTATCTTTTAGTTGGGATGTGACTGAGGGTTTATGACCCTCAGAGACTTGCAAAGCAACAGAGCAGTCGGGCCATAAAGGGGGACTGGAACCAGAGACAGGGTGTCTCTAACATCATCAATTCAACTTATGACACATTTGTATAGCTGGGTTATAACAAAATGTACCAGAACATCTTATATTATAAAACAAAAGTATTGCAAAACAACTTAATGCAACAAACAACAAACTATATATTTATAACAACAAAATTTAACCATTAAATGAAAGCTATTTCAAAATCTATGGGACAAAGAACACTGATGAAGCTGATTTGGATCAACAAGATGATTTGTTTTCAAAGTAAAACTAGTCATACAAAAGTTATGTATTCATGTCCCTTCTGTCTTCTTTGTTGGTCCAAGACACAATGCATGACCAGCATGTCTTCATTTATGTCGAAATAATGCTTTTACCTTTTGGCTTTAATGTATAATGCAAATCAGCCACAATGTTTAAGCACATATAACATTTTAAATTCCAACAGTACCGACCCCACCTTCTCTGTCCCCTGTTTGCACCAGGACCAGAATTTAAACTCTAAATCCAGTTAAATCTATAAAATGTTACATCTGTCACCTGATCTTTCAGCATTGCTCTGATCTTACCTTTGCTTGCTCTACTTCCCTCTCAAAATATTTCATAAATGCAAATATCTCTTGAGGAACTCACATTTTATTCTAATCTGATAGGATAATTTAGCATTTTAACCCGTTTATTTCTGTCTGTCAGCCTATTTGAACAAACTAGAAGGACATAAAGCCTTACTAGTCAACTATAATAAAATAGGGTTTTACACAGGTTAGTGCAGTTTGAAGGGATTTACAGTTTATAAGTAAAAATTGAGCAATTCACACAAAGCAAAATAAATATTTTTTTAAAGAATTAAAGAGTAAAATGTCATTAAAAACGAAAAGCTGAAATAAAAAAGGAAATGAAAATCATAAAAGATAAAAATGAATTCCTGTTCATAAAGCATGTGAAGGGTTCCCTCTCCCCCAAAAACAGTATGATTTGAGACCATAACAACAGAATCGTTATTTCTACAGGATAAGGTTTATTTGACACGTTCAGATCAGAATGAGGACTAACGCAGCGTCCTGTTTTGGGACAGGAGACGAGGGCCTGACGGACAGCGACAGCGTTAAAGGTCTGGGAGAAACCTCCGACTTCCTCAACATGGTGAGAGATCAGAGAATCCTGAATCCTGAATCAGATCTCACTGCACGTGTCGCTCACTTTCCTTTTCTTATCCCCCCGACAGACACATGTGATAAAGATGGACCCCGGGGATAAAACACTCACTCTGGCTCCGGTTCACAAGGTAACTCGCACGCATTTATTAAAGCTGCAGCTTTCACTTAATGTCCTTCTGGGTTTTGTTTTGTTGATTTTTGACACATTTTCTGACGTTTTTGTCCCTTTTTTAATGCACTTTTTAAATGTTCTTCAATGCTTTCAATGCCATTTTTTTCATAACACCAACTTATTACCACTAGTTTTTCCACTTATTTCTGGAATACACAATTAATACATTTCCTTTTAAGGAAATTATACCAGGATTTTGAAATGATGAATTACTTTGACTAACATTAAAGGAGCCTGTGTTGATGGGTAATCACAGACGTGTATCTCAAATTTTAGTCAGGTTTTAAATCCATTTCAATTTTTTCAAATGATATAAAATTGAATACTCAAAATTCGATGAAAGTAATGATTATTTGTAATTGTACTTATTGTTTTGGGTAATTTGGTTAAAAAGAAACCCATATTTCTCTAGTTTTGAGTCAAATTTGACCCGAGGACAATGCAAGGGTTAACAGCACTTGTTTTGATTTAATTAATTAATTTAATTAAATATGAATGAAATATGAATCGGAGCATCCTGGTGGTTAAGACGCACAGAAAGCTTCCTGATTTAAGGAAAATATGCCCAACAATCATTAATAATAGATGAATAACTCAAAGATGCATCTCCAAGTCTTAAATCAGTTTCAAAACAGGAAGTGGCCTCTTGTATCACTGATTAAATGTTAAAATCAGCTTTCAAAATAAGGTCAGGGGTTTCGGGGAGTAATCTGATTACTGACCTGATGAGTGGATATATTATCTCTCGAAACAAAATGGTAAATTCATATTTTAAATTTGGTAGATTTAGTAAATCTGCATGTGAGCTCATCACATCCCTCATTAATCAATAATTAATTAATCAACTCAAAAACAACAACAAATGTAACACACCGAGCTCTACAGGAGCAGCTTTAACGTTTTCTTCTCTAAATGTCCCATTTGTTGATAAAGAAACCTTCTCAGTTCTTATTTATTTAAAGGAAGAGACTGAACATATACTGTATGTACCAGCTCGATGAAAGAAAGAAAAACAAAAAGATTTGGGGAAGAGTTGTGAAACTTTGTTTTTCTGTTATACCTTCATACATCTCTGCTTCTGTCTCACTTGTTTTGCCTCTTTTCCTCTCTAATGCATGCCTCTTTTTCACCTTCTTTTTGCTCTCTGGTGCTGGCGATAGAGGAAGGGTAAGCATGGTAAGACTACTAAGGTGCAGAAAGAGAGCCCAATAAAGGAGAGGAAGTCTCGTGAGAGCAAGCTTGCCTCTCCCCGCCAGGGCCCGAGGAGCCACAGCGCTCGCTCTCGGGCCTCTCGGAGCCCACAGAGACACAAAACAACCGACCAGAACAAAGAGAATCTGATCCTGGCCATGGAGGAGCTGCAGAGGAAACCTCCTGGAGACAAACCGAGTGTTGGAGACATTAGGAAGGCGGCGTCCAAGCCGCGGCTCAGGCCAGCTCAGGGGAAAAGCCGGCCGATGGAGGTCGGCAGGAAACTGAAACCAGACTGGAAACAAAGTCCTGACACCAGACAGACAGCTCCAGGCGTCACCTCTGAACCTGCAGGGGAACTTAAGCCATCTAAACCGGTCCGTGTTCAGAGCAAACCCATCGCCGTGCAGAGGCAGCGTGCAGGAGTCAACCCGCCAGGTAACCGCACACACTCACCTGCTCAGCTGGCCGATGCTCTGGATGAAGAGAGCTCCGGTAGCCCGCGGCCGCTCGCACGCGTTAAACAAGATTTGTCTAAAAAGTCTAGGAAAGAAAAAAAAGAGGCTCAGTGCAAAATAGAAACACAGACTAAGGCGTCAAAGCTCGACCTGCTGGCTGGAGCAGCCTCTCTGGCAGCGGGGGCGGTGTTAACGCGTGAGGTGGCGTCCAGAAGCGGTTTAAGCCTGAAAGACAACACGGACCAATCACGGAGCCAGGAGTCTGAATCCTACGCCGCCGATCTGAGCAACAAGTCAGCTGTCAGCATCAACATCATACCGGAGAGTCCTGAGGGCGGGACGAGTCAAGGCAAGAAGGAAACAAGTCAGGGAGAGGATGAAACGAGTCAGGGAGAGGAGGAAACGAGTCAGGGAGAGGAGGAGGAAACGAGTCAGGGAGAGGAGGAAACGAGTCAGGGAGAGGAGGAAACGAGTCAGGGAGAGGAGGAAACGAGTCAGGATATAGGTGAGGAGGAGAGTAAGGACTCTGCGACGGTCAGACAGGAAGAAGGGGATGAAGATGAGGAAGGACAGAGAACGAGTGCAGGAGTCAGTGAGGAGGAAGAGGAGGATGAAGATGAGGAAGGACAGAGAACGAGCGCAGGAGTCAGTGAGGAGGAAGAGGAGGATGAAGATGAGGAAGGACAGAGAACGAGCGCAGGAGTCAGTGAGGAGGAAGAGGAGGATGAAGATGAGGAAGGGCAGAGAACGAGCGCAGGAGTCAGTGAGGAGGAAGAGGAGGATGTCAGTCACAGTATCGAGAAAGTAACAGAAGAAGAAGATGAAGACAGCAACACTCTGCAACCAGAGGATGAGTTGGAAACAGATGTAGAAGAGGAAGAGGAGGAAGAGGAAGAGGAAGAGGAGGAGGAAGAGGAAGTGAGCGGGATGCCAGGAAGTGAAAGTGAAGTTGAGACTGAATCAAAAGCTAGCAGAGGAGGCAATGCAGAAGAGGAGGAGGAGGAGGAAGAGGAGGAGGAAAGCGAGTTAGAGGAAGCGTGGAGGCATAAGACAGAGAGCAGAGGAGGAGAGTCAGAAGGTGAGGAAGAAGAAGAGGGGGATGAGGAAGAGGAGGGGGAGGAAGAGGAGGGTGAAAGTGATTCCTTAAAGAGTGAGAAAGAGAGTGAAAAGAGTGCGACAGAGAGCGAGACAGAGGGAGGAGAAGAGGAGGACGAAGAAGAGAGTGGTGCTGAGGAGGAAGAGGGGGAGAGTAGTGAGGAAGAAGAGAGCCAAAAGGAGGAAAGTGAAGAGGAGGAAGAAGGAGAAGAGGAAGAGGAAGCAGGGGAGGAGAGTAGTGAGGAAGAAGAAAGTGAAAAGGAGGAAAGTCAAGCGGAGGAGGAAGAAGAAGCAAGTGGTGCTGAGGAGGAGGAAGAGGAGGAGAGTAGTGAGGAAGAAGAGAGCGAAAAGGAGGAAAGTGAAGAGGAGGAAGAAGAAGAAGAAGAGGAGAAAGAAAGAGAAGAGGAGGAGGGGAGTGAAAATGAAAAGGAGGAAGAAGAAGAAGAAGAGGAACAAGAAGAGGAAGAGAGTGAAAATGAAAAGCTGGAGGAAGAGGAGGAAGGAGAAGCAGAGGAAGAAAGTGTTGAGGAAGAAGAGGAAAAAGAGAGTGAAGAAGAGGGGGCACAGGAGGAGGAGGAAGAAGAAGAAGAGGAGGAGGAGGAGGAGGGAGAGGTTGATAACAAAAAAGAGGAGGGTGAAGAAGAAGAAGAAGAAGAAGAAGAAGAGGTTGTGAAAAAGCCAGAGTCAGCTGTTGTCCAGAGAGTTGTATCTGGCAGTAAAGGGAGGTCTGGGGTCAAAGGTCAGGCAGCGGACGAGTCGGAGGAGTTTTGGGACGACGTGTTGCCACGGTACCTCAACCTGAAATAACACAAACATCAATTACCCCCACCGTTACCCCCCTTACCCAGCGGCTCAGCCCCGTTACCCCACTTACCCAGCGGCTCAGCCCCGTTACCCCACTTACCCAGCGGCTCAGCCCCGTTACCCCCACTTACCCAGCGGCTCAGCCCCGTTACCCCACTTACCCAGCGGCTCAGCCCTGTTACCCCCACTTACCCAGCGGCTCAGCCCCGTTACCCCCACTTACCCAGCGGCTCAGCCCCGTTACCCCCACTTACCCAGCGGCTCAGCCCCGTTACCCCCACTTACCCAGCGGCTCAGCCCCGTTACCCCCCTTACCCAGCGGCTCAGCCCTGTTACCCCCACTTACCCAGCGGCTCAGCCCCGTTACCCCATTACCCAGCGGCTCAGCCCCGTTACCCCCCTCAGCCCCGTTACCCCCCTTACCCAGCGGCTCAGCCCCGTTACCCCCACTTACCCAGCGGCTCAGCCCCGTTACCCCACTTACCCAGCGGCTCAGCCCCGTTACCCCCCTCAGCCCCGTTACCCCCCTTACCCAGCGGCTCAGCCCCGTTACCCCCACTTACCCAGCGGCTCAGCCCCGTTACCCCACTTACCCAGCGGCTCAGCCCTGTTACCCCCACTTACCCAGCGGCTCAGCCCCGTTACCCCCACTTACCCAGCGGCTCAGCCCCGTTACCCCACTTACCCAGCGGCTCAGCCCTGTTACCCCCACTTACCCAGCGGCTCAGCCCCGTTACCCCCCTCAGCCCCGTTACCCCCCTTACCCAGCGGCTCAGCCCCGTTACCCCCCTCAGCCCCGTTACCCCCCTTACCCAGCGGCTCAGCCCCGTTACCCCCCTTCCCCAGCGGCTCAGCCCCGTTACCCCCCTTCCCCAGCGGCTCAGCCCCGTTACCCCCCCTTACCCAGCGGCCCAGACCCGTTACCCCCCTCAGCCCCGTTACCCCCACTTACCCAGCGGCTCAGCCCCGTTACCCCCACTTACCCAGGGTTGAGCCTTACACCCATCTAATTAACACGAGGCTGCAATAACAACCTGTTTACACCCATCTTTACGGTAATGTTGTCCTGATTAACAATAACTACCTGTTTACACCCATCTTTACGGTAATGTCCTGATTAACAATAACAACCTGTTTACACCCATCTTTACGGTAATGTCCTGATTAACACGAGGCTGCAATAACAACCTGTTTACACCCATCTTTACGGTAATGTTGTCCTGATTAACAATAACAACCTGTTTACACCCATCTTTACGGTAATGTTGTTCTGATTAACAATAACAACCTGTTTACACCCATCTTTACGGTAATGTCCTGATTAACAATAACAACCTGTTTACACCCATCTTTACGGTAATGTTGTCCTGATTAACAATAACAACCTGTTTACACCCATCTTTACGGTAATGTTGTCCTGATTAACAATAACAACCTGTTTACACCCATCTTTACGGTAATGTTGTTCTGATTAACAATAACAACCTGTTTACACCCATCTTTACGGTAATGTCCTGATTAACAATAACAACCTGTTTACACCCATCTTTACGGTAATGTTGTCCTGATTAACAATAACAACCTGTTTACACCCATCTTTACGGTAATGTCCTGATTAACAATAACAACCTGTTTACACCCATCTTTACGGTAATGTCCTGATTAACAATAACAACCTGTTTACACCCATCTTTACGGTAATGTTGTTCTGATTAACAATGACAACCTGTTTACATACACTCGTCACGCTGTGCCTTTCTGCTATTCCTTCCTTTTATTTTATCATCTCATTAATTTCTCGTGTTAATTCATGTTTTTCTGAGCTGTTTCTCTCATGATGTTTTATTCAGAACTGCATCTGTTTTGCTTGTAAAGGCTTTGTTTACTTCTTGTTGTGGGGGCTTACACAAATAACATATAAATAAGTATATTTGGGTTAAATAGTTTGTATCATGATGAAGTTTTAGATGTTTAATTTTCTTCTGACTGGCTGCTTTAACTAAAGATTGCCATTTTTACGTGGGAGCTATTCTACCTACTTTATTTCCTTGTGTAATAAATATTGTGTTTTATTTTATTTCATGTTGTTTTTGTGTGTTTTTAAGTATCATAACTTTACTTTGGGATGCAGGGCAGAATCATTTGGGATGTTTTCTCTAACTTTGCACTGTATATTTATTACGTTTTAATGACCCAGCCCCCCGAAAACTGAAAGAAAATAACTCAAAACTATCAAAAGTACAACAATAATTGCTTTAATGTGTAACGAATGCCTCTTTTTAATCAGGTTTACAGTATTGGAGAGTTCAGATATAAAAGAGAAAAGCAGCACAAACACCCCATCGGTAGTTTTTTGGTGATTGGCTAATCTTTTACAGCACATGTCCGTAAACTGAGTGTGTGATTGGCCGGTTTCAGGATCAGGTGGGCTTGTTTTCTTCGTCTTTGTGGTTATATTCCCGCCTGTAATCCCTTCCCATCATCCCTTGCTGCAGCCTGCAGGAACACAGTGCTGCTGCTTTCCATTTTTGTAGTTCTACCAAGCCCCTCCCACTTTCACAGTGTTTTTCTCTGCTTTTCCTGTCGTTTGGTGCCACATTTTCCCTCTTTCTCTAAATTTCTCTATAAAAATGATAGTATGCATGATAGTAATTTGAGCTCTAAGCTTCCCAACTCCTCCAGTTCACCTTATTTCAAGTATTTGAATCCTAAAATGTGAAGTTCTCGTGTCTTTTTAGAATAAACTGATACTTTCATGTCCTAAATTCACTCTTTTTGTTTACAGGATTTGACAAAAGGATTTGCTCAGACGTGGAGCAAAGCTGAAGACAAAGAAAACGGAGAAGAGGAAGACGAAGGAGAGGAAGAGGAGGACATTGTTGAGGAAGAAGAGGATAATGACACGTCAGCCGAGACGGAGGGACGGTCCTCCAGTTTGGACGACTGGACGGAGAAGCAGACGGAGGAGACTCAGACTGCTGTGAGGGACAGATTTAATGTCTTCATTCATTCATTCATCCCTTTATTCCTCATGTTGACACCAACATCTCAACTTTCCAGAAGCCCGAAGAGCTGAAAGACGCGTCCGTCCCCGATGGAGAGCTGAAAGACGCGTCCGTCCCCGATGGACAGCAGAAAGACGCGTCCGTCCCCGATGGAGAGCTGAAAGACGCGTCCGTCCCCGATGGACAGCAGAAAGGTGACGGCTGCATGTCTGCAGAAAACATTACTTTTATTTAACGAGGTCTGTAGACTTAGACTTAATAATATTATAATGATAATAACGGGGATTTTAAATCAAACAAACAGCAACAGCAGGCGGAGACGAGACAGATGATGGCACCAAACCGGCCAATGGGACGGCAGACAGCAACTCCAAAAGCCAATCAGGCGCCAACAAAAAGGTACAGGCGCTTCTAACACGATCTACGCTGATGATGATTTATTATTATTATTATTATTGATTATTCTATTTGGCTTTCTTTCTTTACAATGTTCATAGCTGTCTGGTTCGCTGTCCGTGGTGCTGGAAACCAAATCTGTTGTCCTCATGTTGCCCTCATGTTGTCCTCATGTTGCCCTCATGTTGTCCTCATGTTGTCCTCATGTTGTCCTCATGTTGTCCTCATGTTGCCCTCATGTCGTCCTCATGTTGCCCTCATGTTGTCCTCATGTTGTCCTCATGTTGCCCTCATGTTGTCCTCATGTTGCCCTCATGTTGTCCTCATGTTGTCCTCATGTTGTCTTCATGTTGTCCTCATGTTGTCCTCATGTTGTCTTCATGTTGTCCTCATGTTGTCCTCATGTTGTCCTCATGTTGTCTTTATGTTGCCCTCATGTTGTCCTCATGTTGTCCTCATGTTGTCCTCATGTTGTCCCCATGTTGTCCTCATGTTGTCCTCATGTTGTCCTCATGTTGTCCTCATGTTGTCCTATATCAATGTTCTTTTTAATTCCCCAAAATAACATGATTGATTCCACCCAACGCTCTTTGCCGAGTACAAATCTCTACTTTCATTAATTTTGGGGCGTCTTATTCAATTTTATAGCATTGTAAAACAAATGGAAGTGTTTTTGAAATAGTATTGAGTAAAAGTTGACATATTCCAGTCTGTGATTATCATCAACATCCATTCCTTTAATTTTAGTCTCAATAATTCCTAATTTCTGCTTTTCTAACTCAAACATTAGGTATAATTTCCTATAAATGAGGTTTATTGACCATAAATTCCAAAAATAACTGTAAACTAAAGTTAATAAGTTAGTGTTACACAGTGTTAAAACGTCAAAAAAAGTGGCAAACACTGAAAAAAGTGACAAAAACGTAAGAAAAAGTTAAAAATAAAAATTGATGAAAAGCATCAACAAAATTGTTGATTTTCAATTTTGACACAAGGGTTAGGATATATTCTAAAATGGGAAAAAGATAGTTAACCCTCGTACGGTATTCAGGTCAAATTGACCGATTTCAATTTTTTAGAAGAAGAAAAATGGTCCAAGTTATGTTTTTTCAACCTGAAATCAGCGTCCTTTCCTTATTTCCTGTGATAAACATGTATTCCTGACTCAGAACATTATTCTGGATATGACACTTATGTTGTTTCCATAGTGGATTTTTAACATGAATTATAACTTATGACAAAAAAACCCACTTCCATGTTTAATTGTGTTCTAGTAGAGACTGATGCATTCCCTAAACACATATGTTATCTCAGCTGTTTGAAATTAAGATAAAGACCATATTTGTTAATAGATTATGAAGTAAAATTTTATGTCAGAATTGTTTTTAAAACCCCAAATAAGTCCCGGGTCAGTTTGACCCGAGGGACACGAGGCGGTCCCGAAGGTGAAGACAACACTACGAGGGTTAATATATTATACAGCATTTAAAATGAGCTCTCTGTCCTCCCATCAGTTGTCTCTCTTCAGACGGCTGTCCTTCTCCAGGACCAAGCAGACCAGCGACAGGGACCAAGCCCCACCTCGGGGAGCCATCAGCGGGGACGCAGCCATCCGGGGAGAGCCCCTCTCATCCGCAGAGACAAACAGATCTCTGCCGTCCGGATCCAGGGGCCCTCGCTCTGGAGCCAGGGGCCCTCACTCTGGAGCCTGCACCGTGCTCTGATCCCAGCGACAGGGACCATCAGCGGGGACGCAGATGTCCGGGGAGAGCCCCTCTCCTCCGCAGAGACAATCAGATCTCTGCCGTCCGGATCCAGGGGCCCTCGCTCTGGAGCCAGGGGCCCTCGCTCTGCAGCCAGGGGCCCTCACTCTGGAGCCAGGGGCCCTCGCTCCGGAGCCAGGGGCCCTCGCTCTGGAGCCTCCACTGTGCTCTGATCCCAGCGACAGGGACCAAACCCCACCTCGGGGAGCCATCAGCGGGGACCCAGCCGTCCAGGGGCCCTCGCTCCGGAGCCAGGGGCCCTCGCTCCGGAGCCAGGGGCCCTCACTCCGGAGCCAGGGGCCCTCGCTTTGGAGCCAGGGACCCTCGCTCTGGAGCCAGGGACCCTCACTCTGGAGCCAGGGGCCCTCGCTCCGGAGCCAGGGGCCCTCGCTCTGGAGCCAGGCGCCCTCACTCCGGATCCAGGGGCCCTTGCTCCGGAGCCAGGGGCCCTTGCTCCGGAGCCAGGGGCCCTCGCTCTGGAGCCAGGGGCCCTCGCTGCGGACCCTCAGGTGGTCATCTAGAAAAAGTCCAAATGTACTTTAAAGAGCGCTTTAACCTAAGTGCTTTAGAACAAAAGTAAACATCATGAGACTAAAGTCCATTCAGGATGCAATTAATGATTTTCTTTGTTGATTGATCTGTTAATTAATCTGTCGATTAATGGATTAGTTGTTTGGTGTCTAAATGTCAGATGAAGATATCCAGTTTCCCGTCACAGAGGAGTGAAAAAACTAGAAAATAGTTTCTCTATATTTAAGATTTTTTACTTTTATTTTGAATGAGCCAAAGCGATCATCAAAATAATTGGCAGTAAAATTCAATAGTTGACAATTAATCAATTAATCAATTAATCTTTGCAGCTCTAAAGTACATAAATGCATACAATCCCAACATATATACACACATCCACTCCCGTACAGACATTCATGCATATCTATCCAAAGCAAGTCAGACCAAAGGCACTTTACTTCTCCTTACTTCTGTACTCCAGGGTGTGACATTGTGACATCACTGTGGGACGGTTTCAGCCTGGCTCTTTAACCCTCGTGTCGTCTTCCCGTCAAAATTAAAAATCAACACCCTTGTTGACGCTTTTTATCGATGTTTTTAACTTTTTCTTACGTTTTTGTCCTTTTTTCAACACTTTTTTTCAATGTTTGCCAATTATTTTGACGTTTTCAACACTACGTAAAACACTAACTTATTAATTTTAGTTTTACAGTTATTTTTGGAATTTAGGGTCAATAAATCTCATTTATAGGAAATTATACCTAATGTTGGAGTTAGAAAAGCAGAAATTAGGAATTATTGAGACTAAAATTAAAGGAATGGATGTTGATGATAATCACAGACTGGAATATGTCAACTTTTACTCAATACTATTTCAAAAACACTTCCATTTGTTTTACAATGCTATAAAATTGAATAAGACGCCCCAAAATTAATGAAAGTAGAGATTTGTACTTGGCAAAGAGCGTTGTGTGGAATCAATCATGTTATTTTGGGGAATTAAAAAGAACATTGATATAGGAAAACGGGGCAATTTGACCCGAGGACAACACAAGTGTTAAAGGAATACTAAAAGGAAAATAATTTTTTACAGCAAAATGCATACAAACCTGCATAGAAACATCTAAAAACATCTAAAAACCACTCAATTTGCCCAAATGCAAATACATTTTTCAGATCCGAGTCTCGATTGGTTGATTGATTGTTTGGACTATGAAATATCAGAAAAAAGTCCCCAGAGCCCAAAGAGGTGTCTTCAAATGCTTTGTTTTGTCCCTTTAACAGACATAAACTCAAACATATTTCATCTACAACCACAGAAGACAAAGAGAAGCTGCAAATATTCACATTTGAGGAGTTGGAACCCAGGAATTTTGTCATTTTAACGTTAAATATTGCTCAAACAATTGATCAACTGCCAAAATAGTTGCAGATTAATTTAAAAAGACAACTTCCTTTGGACGTTTTAATGGAATATTTTCTCATAAAAAAGATTGTACGTGGAGTATTCCTTTAAGGG
Source organism: Etheostoma nigrum (assembly GCA_029931835.1). Classification (NCBI taxonomy): domain Eukaryota; kingdom Metazoa; phylum Chordata; class Actinopteri; order Perciformes; family Percidae; genus Etheostoma; species Etheostoma nigrum. The sequence continues at coordinate 14,399,513 of CM057260.1, forward strand.
TCACATTTAATAACGGTCTCATGTACAAATAAAGCTGGATTGATGGTGTTAGATTTTATTTTCAGCGAGTGCAGCTTTGAATCAACCACTCTCCGTCACAAGTGACCTACAGCTGAGCCTCCGCCTATCATCATGTTGCTACGTCCTTTTAACTTTGTAGTTTCTATCGTGTGGCACATTTTTCCTACCTGAGCCTCGAGGTGTGTGTGTGTGTGTGTGTGTGTGCATGGACCAAGTTTCACTACATTTGTGGGGACCAAAAACTGGAAATACAGTATACTTATGGGGTCCGGACAGCTTTGTGGGGCCAAAATACTGGACCCCATAACTTTAAAGGGATGTTTGAGGGTTAAGACTTGGTTTTAGGATCAGGGTTAGAATTAGGTTAAGGTTAGGGTGAAGGTTAGGCATTTAGTTGTTATGGTTACGGTTAGGGTAAGGGTTAAGGTTAGGCATTTAGTTGTTATGGTTACGGTTAGGGTAAGGGTTAAGGTTAGGCATTTAGTTGTTATGGTTACGGTTAGGGTAAGGGTTAAGGTTAGGCATTTAGTTGTTATGGTTACGGTTAGGGTAAGGGTTAAGGTTAGGCATTTAGTTGTTATGGTTACGGTTAGGGTAAGGGTTAAGGTTAGGCATTTAGTTGTTATGGTTACGGTTAGGGTAAGGGTTAAGGTTAGGCATTTAGTTGTTATGGTTACGGTTAGGGTAAGGGTTAAGGTTAGGCATTTAGTTGTTATGGTTAGGGTAAGGGTTAAGGTTAGGCATTTAGTTGTTATGGTTACGGTTAGGGTAAGGGTTAAGGTTAGGCATTTAGGTTTGATGGTTAAGGTTAGGGTAAGGGTTAAGGTTAGGCATTTAGGTTTGATGGTTAAGGTTAGGGTAAGGGTTAAGGTTAGGCATTTAGGTTGTGATGGTTAAGGTTAGGGTAAGGGTTAAGGTTAGGCATTTAGTTGTTATGGTTACGGTTAGGGTAAGGGTTAAGGTTAGGCATTTAGTTGTGATTGGTTAAGGTTAGGGTTAGGGGCTAGGGAAGGCATAATGTCAATGACTGGTCCCCACAAAGATAGTGAGACAGTGTGTGTGTGTGTGTGTGTTTTAAACAAAGGATGTAAATCTTATTTATTATGACATGGTCCTTGAGCACATTTGCACTTTTTTTAAAAATGTGATCTGTTTGCATTTCAAGGAGATGCATCAGTTTTATATTCTGATCTGATAATCTCATTAAAAATGACTTTTCTTTTTTGTTATCATTTGTATTTTTGTGACATCAGTAAACATTTTGATATGAAGCTAAACATGAGTCGTTGTTTTTCTGCAATTTTGACACTTTTCACATTGAAATTGCATACTTGAGTTACTATGCACGCGTGAGAGAAGCACAGGAAAACATCGGTATGGTAGTGAACGGGAAGAGACAATACACACATGATGTTTAGTCTCATTAAGCCATGAAATACATACATGATGTTTAGTCTCATTAAGCCATGAAATACATACATGATGTTTAGTCTCATTAAGCCATGAAATACACACATGATGTTTAGTCTCATTAAGCCATGAAATACACACATGATGTTTAGTCTCATTAAGCCATGAAATACACACATGATGTTTAGTTTTGTGTGAAACCGCACAGTGAACACGTTACTATGGAGCCCACTCAAAACGAGGCAAGCCCTTCAAAAGCATCCACATATAGACAGAAGGTAGGGCCTTGACATAGACATTTAATTAGACATAAAGAAGGTACACATACATACTTATATGTCTGTGTGCATGTCTATTTTCTAGGCAATAATAGGGCGAATGCCAGCACAATTAGAGCCCACTTCATTGAATTTATCCTTCAGACTACAGGGGAGTTTTGTGGGATTCAATCCTTGAATCTCAGATTGTTGAGTCAGTCATTTATCTCAGTGAGCTAATCCTAATTAACCAATTAAGTAATCAACAAATTGACCAATCAATTAATACATTACTCAACCATTTGAGTTTCATCTTTTGTTTTAATTGACTTTGTCATTCTGACTGTTATCCCTCATGTTGTCCTCGGGTCAAATTGCTCCGTTTTCCTATATCAATGTTCTTTTAATTCCCCAAAATAACATGATTGATTCCACACAACGCTCTTTGCCAAGTACAAATCTCTACTTTCATTAATTTTGGGACGTCTTATTCAATTTTATAGCATTTGGGAAAAAATGTAAGTGTTCCATCAACATCCATTCCTTCAATTTTAGTCTAAATAATTCCTAATTTCTACTTTTCTAACTCAAACAGTAGGTATAATTTCCTATAAATGAGGTTTATTGACCATAAATTCCTAAAATATAAAGTTAATAAGTTAGTGTTACGTAATGTTGAAAACGTGAACATGTTGTGTGAACAACGTGAATGTTCAACATTTCTGACTAGTGATCGACTGACTGCTCGATACAGTGATTCAATGGTGGTCTAGGGGTGAAGTTATTGGTGCATGATTACACAGTTACAAAAAAAAAAATCATCATTTTAGTCTGTTTTTAACAATTTACATAGACACACTGGCACATGCACATGGCTGATGTGTCTCCATAGTCATGGTTGCTCAGACCCAGGTTAGCCACCAGGGCCTCCACCACATTGGCCTGCTCGAAGACCTGCTACCTGTGGGGTCGCTGGGACCAGAGGTCAGTCAGTTTGAAGTCGTTCGGGGGTCTGGAGCATCAGATACCTCTCAATTATCATCATAACTTAGCTAAGCTTTTTATTATAAGTAGAATTAAACCATGTGGGTAGCACTAGTTACTAGCTAGCTCGCTAGTCGCTAGCCGTTCGCCAGTTAGCAACAGTTAGCAATCGTTAGCAACCGTTAGCAACAGTTAGCAACCATTAGCAGCAGTTAGCAACCGTTAGCAGCAGTTAGCAACAGTTAGCAACAGTTAGCAACAGTTAGCAGCAGTTAGCAACAGTTAGCAACCGTTAGCAACCGTTAGCAACAGTTAGCAACCGTTAGCAACAGTTAGCAACAGTTAGCAACCGTTAGCAGCAGTTAGCAACCGTTAGCAACAGTTAGCAACAGTTAGCAACCGTTAGCAACAGTTAGCAACCGTTAGCAGCAGTTAGCAACAGTTAGCAACCGTTAGCAGCAGTTAGCAACCGTTAGCAACCGTTAGCAACAGTTAGCAACCATTAGCAACAGTTAGCAACCATTAGCAACAGTTAGCGGGTACAATAACGTTTCAGCGAACTCCACCAATCAGAGACGTCGCTGTTACGATTGTGAGCAGTGTAAAAAATATCCACGTGTAATAAAACACGTTATTCTTCAAACGAGGTTGATTTTACACGGACTCGTGGTAAGTCTACTTTTAGACATTATGGCCAATAATAAAAATCAACATGGTGGGAAATGAATGGGAATTTCACTGTTGAGCTCTTTGGACGAGCCGAACTAGCTAACGGCCAGATTTCATGTCTCAACTGACCATTTTGAAGTACTATCACAAAACATGATGTAGTATTTCTTTGTATGTGTCTTATTCACTTCTTTGTGGATGTTTTAATTGAATAAACGCGAGTGAATTAACGTTATAAAGCTGTACCATTGAAACTTAGACTCTGTGTTGCTATGGTTGCTAATGCTACCAGCAGGTGGCAACCATAGACATATAAAGAGTATGTAGGGGTAATTATACCTATTATAGCCTACATCATGTATGTGATGTAGGGGTATTTATACCTATTATAGCCTACGTCATATATGTGATGTAGGGGTATTTATACCTATTATAGCCTACATCATATATGTGATGTAGGGGTATTTATACCTATAGGGGTATTTTGCAAATACCTATTATTTACAAATGATAGATACACCGAGGATGTCTGGTCTAGGGTCTAGGGTGACCAGACGTCCTCGGATTTAGGGGACAGTCCCCGTTTTTGGTTGGCTGTCCCTGACTAAATACAGAAGAAAAAACTACCTCTGTCCTTGTTCTGTTTTTAAAGACACAACATTAGGTTTTTCAATCAGATTGATAGTCAAACTGGAAATGTCCCCAGTTTTGATCTCGGACGTCTGGTGAATTTATATCATATCAGAATATTTTAATACTGTTAAGCACACTATGAATATTAAAATACGCCTAATCATGTGTCCTGTATCATAGCTACATGTATGGCCTTTGTAGAAAAAAAAACATGAAAATCAGTTGGGTATTCAGTGAGATTGATTAATTAAACGCGCTGACAACTCATTGCACCTGCCAAACACATTACACTGAGTGGAGCGGGTGACCGGTCCAAGATGGCGGCCCCACGTCTCGTCAGCGCCAATAGTCAGTAGCGGTTGATGCGGCGTCTACTCTTTATTACGTCTATGGGGGCAACCGTTGCTAGCTCGCCGCATTCTCTTCTTCGTCGCTCTTTATTCTCGTTCTGTCGACAGCACACAGGAAGTCCTAACCAGCAGCCCTGTTTTTCTTCAAGAAAAATAGCCTTTTCTTCTATTTTTAATTGAAAAACGTATACTGTTACCACTTTGGACCAGCGATAGACGACAGGAATGGAGGAATATCCTAACGGCAACGAGGTTTGTACCGTCATTTACGTATTTAGTGTTAAATTACGGTAGATAGTAGCTAGCTAGCTGCCCTAGCTAGCCACTCCTTACGTTGTTTACCAGGTGATTTGTGATGCTAACGCTGTATTTTGGTGTCAAATCGTTATATAGTATTGCTTATTATATCTACAATTGGCTGCTAATCTGTTCCTGGTGGTTAGCAAGTTGTTTAAAGTGACATTGGGACTGATATAGGGTTAGGTTTATAGGGTTATATATACTATTCCTGTATAAATACTGGCTGAAAATGTACTTTTGTTAAAGTATTTGTCTCATTGGTTCTCATTTTCAGGGCTCATTCAACTCTGAAGAAGCTGATGGCATTGTCAAAGAGGTAATATTAACCTATGTTAACCCTTTGACATCGTTTTCTTTTAGTAGCTTTGAGGTTGTTAATATCATTAATGCTACCCACACAGTATCAGACTGTATCTTAGCTGTGGAGTAAAATATTAAAACCCACGTTTATCTCTATTTTCCTCTCTAATTCTCTCCAAAGTTAGGTGTATTACTGTATTATCCCTCCACAGTTTACTGAGTGGGACAGTGGCAGAAGTTTCATTGTGTTTTGCTGCGAGGTTCGCTGTTAATTCAGATGTTTTATAGGATTAATTAAAGAAAGTAGTTAATTTTTTTTACCTGTTTTTTATTTTGACAAGAACAAAACAGGAGACATCAGAGGGGGTCATCAGAGTTACTAATTTAAATAACGTTATGTGCTAATTGTTACACAGTTGAGTCTGTACTAATAGTGGAAACTAGTGCATTAGGGAACTCTTCAGAAAACCCCCATATAAGAAAATGATGTTTCTTCTGTACTCAGGTCTGTAACAGTGTCTTTATTGCGGTCTCCTCGGGGTGAAACGGCACCCAGTGACTTCCACATGACTGTAAACATGGAGCTGTTATCTCCTGAATGTGTGTGTGTCTTTGTGCTTTTATCTCAGTGCATCGAGGGGGTCGTAGGCGCTGACGACTACAGCCAAAATCAAGTGAACAAATGGACCGCCGGCATCGTGGAGCGCTGCCTCACGCAGCTGGTCAAACAGGGGAAACCGTACAAGTACATCGGTGTGTGCTCGTGTCTCGCTGCAGATTTCACTTTGACTTAGGATGTTACGTAACTTTTTTTTGTGTGTGTGTGTTAAAAGTACATTTAACAGGGTTCACGGGGGTCTTTATAAGTATAAAATGTAATTTTCTAGGTCTTAAAAGCATTGCATTTCTTCCTCCTTCTTGTAGGATTAAATGAATGCTGTAACGTCGTGGGTAACATTTAAATAACAAAATAGATACTTTTGTATTTTTAGTTTCCTATCATAAGAGCTTGAAATGCGACAGTTTTTTGTAATTGATTTTTTTTTTGTTGTCGAAGTAAAAACGCACTTCACAAAAATTTTTATTAAATTCAGGGAACGTTATTTGGTAAATACTACTTCTCTCCGGGTTAAAATCCACACGTTACGAGCCGTGAAGTTGGCATTCAATTTCATCCTAGGTGGTATTAAAAAAGTCTTAAATGTAACTTGGAGACCCATGGGGGGGGGGGGGGGGGGGTTGTACGTGTGACTGCTTTCAAATAAAACATTAAAACTAGACACAAAATGGAATAAAGTGCTTATTGTGACTGTTTGTGTCCGTACAGTGACGTGTGCGGTGATGCAGAAAACAGGAGCAGGCCTCCACACAGCCAACTCCTGCTACTGGGACACTGCCGTGGACGGTAAGCTGGGTGTCCTCCGCCGGTGACCTCTAGAGCATCTCTCTTCTAATGGAGAGGTCCAACAACAGAAGACCTCGTCTGGTCTGGACCTCTCCAGGTCCAGACCAGACGAGGTCTTCTGTTGTTGTCATATACTGCGTGTGTATATATCATTAATGATGCTTTCAGTTAGCAGTGTTTCCCCTGTTGACTGCTCTAGCCTGGTGGGCTCTCAACAGAGGTGGGTAGAGTAGCCAACAATTGTACTCAAGTAAAAGTACTGTTACTTCAGAATAATATGACTCAAGTAAAAGTACTGTTACTTCAGAATAATATGACTCAAGTAAAAGTACTGTTACTTCAGAATAATACGACTCAAGTAAAAGTACTGTTCCTTTAGAATAATATGACTCAAGTAAAAGTACTGTTACTTCAGAATAATATGACTCAAATAAAAGTACTGTTACTTCAGAATAATATGACTCAAATAAAAGTACTGTTACTTCAGAATAATATGACTCAAATAAAAGTACTGTTACTTCAGAATAATATGACTCAAGTAAAAGTACTGTTACTTCAGAATAATATGACTCAAATAAAAGTACTGTTACTTCAGAATAATATGACTCAAATAAAAGTACTGTTACTTCAGAATAATATGACTCAAATAAAAGTACTGTTACTTCAGAATAATATGACTCAAGTAAAAGTACTGTTACTTCAGAATAATATGACTCAAATAAAAGTACTGTTACTTCAGAATAATATGACTCAAGTAAAAGTACTGTTACTTCAGAATAATATGACTCAAATAAAAGTACTGTTACTTCAGAATAATATGACTCAAGTAAAAGTACTGTTACTTCAGAATAATATGACTCAAATAAAAGTACTGTTACTTCAGAATAATATGACTCAAATAAAAGTACTGTTACTTCAGAATAATATGACTCAAATAAAAGTACTGTTACTTCAGAATAATATGACTCAAATAAAAGTACTGTTACTTCAGAATAATATGACTCAAGTAAAAGTACTGTTACTTCAGAATAATATGACTCAAATAAAAGTACTGTTACTTCAGAATAATATGACTCAAATAAAAGTACTGTTACTTCAGAATAATATGACTCAAATAAAAGTACTGTTACTTCAGAATAATATGACTCAAATAAAAGTACTGTTACTTCAGAATAATATGACTCAAATAAAAGTACTGTTACTTCAGAATAATATGACTCAAATAAAAGTACTGTTACTTCAGAATAATATGACTCAAATAAAAGTACTGTTACTTCAGAATAATATGACTCAAATAAAAGTACTGTTACTTCAGAATAATATGACTCAAATAAAAGTACTGTTACTTCAGAATAATATGACTCAAATAAAAGTACTGTTACTTCAGAATAATATGACTCAAATAAAAGTACTGTTACTTCAGAATAATATGACTCAAATAAAAGTACTGTTACTTCAGAATAATATGACTCAAATAAAAGTACTGTTACTTCAGAATAATATGACTCAAATAAAAGTACTGTTACTTCAGAATAATATGACTCAAATAAAAGTACTGTTACTTCAGAATAATATGACTCAAGTAAAAGTACTGTTACTTCAGAATAATATGACTCAAATAAAAGTACTGTTACTTCAGAATAATATGACTCAAATAAAAGTACTGTTACTTCAGAATAATATGACTCAAATAAAAGTACTGTTACTTCAGAATAATATGACTCAAATAAAAGTACTGTTACTTCAGAATAATATGACTCAAATAAAAGTACTGTTACTTCAGAATAATATGACTCAAATAAAAGTACTGTTACTTCAGAATAATATGACTCAAATAAAAGTACTGTTACTTCAGAATAATATGACTCAAATAAAAGTACTGTTACTTCAGAATAATATGACTCAAATAAAAGTACTGTTACTTCAGAATAATATGACTCAAATAAAAGTACTGTTACTTCAGAATAATATGACTCAAATAAAAGTACTGTTACTTCAGAATAATATGACTCAAATAAAAGTACTGTTACTTCAGAATAATATGACTCAAGTAAAAGTACTGTTACTTCAGAATAATATGACTCAAATAAAAGTACTGTTACTTCAGAATAATATGACTCAAATAAAAGTACTGTTACTTCAGAAGTAATACTAGACTCAAATAAAAGTACTGTTACTTCAGAATAATATGACTCAAATAAAAGTACTGTTACTTCAGAATAATATGACTCAAATAAAAGTACTGTTACTTCAGAATAATATGACTCAAATAAAAGTACTGTTACTTCAGAATAATATGACTCAAATAAAAGTACTGTTACTTCAGAATAATATGACTCAAATAAAAGTACTGTTACTTCAGAATAATATGACTCAAGTAAAAGTACTGTTACTTCAGAATAATAGTACTGTTACTTCAGAATAATATGACTCAAATAAAAGTACTGTTACTTCAGAATAATATGACTCAAGTAAAAGTACTGTTACTTCAGAATAATATGACTCAAGTAAAAGTACTGTTACTTCAGAATAATATGACTCAAATAAAAGTACTGTTACTTCAGAATAATATGACTCAAATAAAAGTACTGTTACTTCAGAATAATATGACTCAAATAAAAGTACTGTTACTTCAGAATAATATGACTCAAATAAAAGTACTGTTACTTCAGAATAATATGACTCAAATAAAAGTACTGTTACTTCAGAATAATATGACTCAAATAAAAGTACTGTTACTTCAGAATAATATGACTCAAATAAAAGTACTGTTACTTCAGAATAATATGACTCAAGTAAAAGTACTGTTACTTCAGAATAATATGACTCAAATAAAAGTACTGTTACTTCAGAATAATATGACTCAAATAAAAGTACTGTTACTTCAGAATAATATGACTCAAATAAAAGTACTGTTACTTCAGAATAATATGACTCAAGAAAATATGACTCAAATAAAGTACTGTTACTTCAGAATAATATGACTCAAATAAAAGTACTGTTACTTCAGAATAATATGACTCAAATAAAAGTACTGTTACTTCAGAATAATATGACTCAAATAAAAGTACTGTTACTTCAGAATAATATGACTCAAATAAAAGTACTGTTACTTCAGAATAATATGACTCAAGTAAAAGTATAGTGATTTAAAACTACTCCTAGAAGTACAAGTTTTTTTCAAAAACTTACTCAAGTAAATGTAACTCGTTACTACCCACCTCTGGCTCTCAAGTTACAGTGCCTTGCAAAAGTATTCGGCCCCCTTGAACTTTTCAACCTTTTGACACATTTCAGGCTTCAAACATAAAGATATAATAATTTTGCACGCACCACTTTTCAGTTTTTTATTTGCTAAAAATGTTTAAAATATCCAATAGATTTCGTTCCACTTCACAATTGTGTCCCACTTGTTGGTGATTCTTCACAAAAAATAAACATTTTTATATCTTTATGTTTGAAGCCTGAAATGTGTCAAAAGGTTGAAAAGTTCAAGGGGGCCGAATACTTTTGCAAGGCACTGTAACTCTATAAAGTTTCTCTAACCCTCGTGTTGTCTTCCTGTTGACCTGCCACTTTGGGTTTTTCTGGGTTGAAATTTCAAGATTTTGTTGTTCTTTTTCTACACTTTTCTCAATGTTTTTGTCAATATTATCCCTATTTTTTGTCACTTTTTTAAAATTATGTTTTGGTCACTTTTTCAGCATTTTTTTTGTTGCTTTTTTCCTGCCTTTTTGTAGTTTTCTTTCCCAACATTTGTCACTTTTTTCAACATTCTTTTCTGATTTATAGAAAGTTTGTTTGTAAACCGGTCAAATTTGAGCCGAGGACAACACAAGGGTTAAATATTTATCAGTTACTTTTCAAAATGCACATGAACCGCTCTTCACATGTGCATGAAATGAATCCACCACACAGCGCTAATTTATATTAACGTCACTGTGTCCACGTTGGGACACCACTCGCTGCTGTCGGCCATATCCGGACACCTTCAGCCTGACGGACTTTCTGGTCTTTTCGCAGTACTTTACATTTCCGATCATCAACAAAATGTTAACAGAATTGATGCATACCCATCTAACAATCTACATATGAAATGTCCTATATGTACATGGACATTTAGATGTCTCAGTAGTATATGAAATGAGGAAAAGACGTAAGAAAGCTCGGGCGATGGAGTTTGCTCCTCTATTCTTACTGAGCTGGACATTAGGGAGCTCCTATTGCATAATTCAGAGTTGTTGAAGCATGGTGTTTTATTGTGAAGGACAGAAGTAAGATCTGGTAGTTTTGACAGCATTGAAGGGACTTTCTTTAACTGTCTGTCTCCAGCGGTGTCCGGTTATGGCCGGCTGATTTACCTTTAGCTGGCTCTTGTAAAGTAAAATCTAAAGTAACAAGTTAACACCATATACTGTTAGAAAGGTAAGAAGTCACACGATAGTTTTACACCATTAAATTAACTTAAAACATCAATAGATCATTTATATTCGTATTTTAACAGATATTAAGATTAGCCAATCCGTGTCCGAACGTGGACACAGTGACGCAACACCATTTAAGTCTCGTGAGCTAATAATAACTAAAATATTTTCATGAAACCCATGGACGCTTTACACAAGTACAGGGAGACAAGGTAGAAGAAAATAGTACGCCAACACGAACATGTACTTCAAAATGGTACCTGGGATAACTTAAAAGAAAAGAAAAGCTGGTTCTCCTGTTAATCTTGTTATTTCCTGACATTTAACCCTTGTGTTATCACATTTTTGTCACTTTTTTGTCACTTTTTCAATGTAGTGGGTCTTTTTTTTTGATGTTTTTTCCAAAGTTGTTTGATCTTTCTAATGATGACATTTTCATCTTATTTCAAAGGCCCATTTTATGTGATGAAAAAACTGAAAACGGGTCAAATTTGACCCGAAGACAACACGAGGGTTAAAAGGCTATTTGTTTTAAACCGAATTCTGGCGCAGT
>CM057260.1:14415818-14428318 GCA_029931835.1 Etheostoma nigrum
CTACCAGCACTTTGGGTATATTTCAGGGTAACTACCAGTACTTTGGGTATATTTCAGGGTAACTACCAGTACTTTGGGTATATTTTAGTCCTTCAGGGTAACTACCAGCACTTTGGGTATATTTCAGGGTAACTACCAGCACTTTGGGTATATTTCAGGGTAACTACCAGTACTTTGGGTATATTTCAGGGTAACTACCAGTACTTTGGGTATATTTCAGGGTAACTACCAGCACTTTGGGTATATTTCAGGGTAACTACCAGTACTTTGGGTATATTTCAGGGTAACTACCAGCACTTTGAGTATATTTTAGTCCTTCAGGGTAACTACCAGCACTTTGGGTATATTTCAGGGTAACTACCAGTACTTTGGGTATATTTCAGGGTAACTACCAGTACTTTGGGTATATTTTAGTCCTTCAAGGTAACTAACAGTACTTTGGGTATATTTTAGGGTAACTACCAGTACTTTGGGTATATTTTAGGGTAACTACCAGTACTTTGGGTATATTTTAGTCCTTCAAGGTAACTACCAGTACTTTGGGTATATTTTAGGGTAACTACCAGTACTTTGGGTATATTTTAGGGTAACTACCAGTACTTTGGGTATATTTTAGTCCTTCAGGTAACTACCAGTACTTTGGGTATATTTTAGGGTAACTACCAGTACTTTGGGTATATGTTTGATGTTTTTATTGATATTTTGCATGTGCACTCTTTATGAGATCTTGATAAGACGCAATAATTTTTTAATGATCATTGGAATTGTAAAACTATCCTGAAATCTCTTGGAAAAAGCTCTGGTGTCAGACTATAAAGGTGTAACTTCAGTTATATTTCCCCAGGTGAAGAACGAACTTGACCAGGTCTTTAAAGAAGTCTTGTTGCTAAAGCCGCTAGTTAATTATCTGTCCCCTAGGTTTGTGGAAGACTTAGGTCCCTCCTTCAGGAAAATGGGACGTTATTTCAATGAAAATAAATGCAATTTCACATTCTTTTGGAGCATTATTCTTAACATATCTGTGACTAAAACTTTGGAAAAAGCTAGATCAGATAATACAAAATAACACTCAAAATGCTTAAAGACAAAAGTGGCTAAAGAACTGGAGAGAAAGTCATGGTTATGTTGACAAACGGAGACATTTCCCTTCGTTTTACACACAAACTGAGAATTTTCCTCTTTTTAAAACTCTTTCTTTTCTAAAAAGATCTTTGAAATCTTCGTTTGCATGCATATGTACACTTTTCTGAAAACTGACAGCTATGAGATGTTATTTTTGAAACCGGAGAGGTTGAAATGTCCAGTTAATGAAAATAGCCGCCCATGTAAATGTAGTGTAATGCTAGTAGTAGTAGTAGTAGTAGTAGTAGTAGTAGTAGTAGTAGTAGTAAGGTGTGGAGGTGGGCGTGGTTTGCATCCAGCTGAGCCAAGAGCAGTGCCGAGTGAGATAATGGACACAGCTGGTGCTTGTTGTCTAATTACACTCTCCCTTTCTATGCAGGAGTGTGTGGGACCTTCAGATGACCTTCAGAAGACCTTCAGAAGGAGGCCAGAGAGCGGACGCAGACAGTCAGAATGTGAGTTTATGTTGGGAGTGTGTGAGCGGAGCTTCTTTTCTCAAAAGTCCCGAATCTTTTAGGCTTTTACTGTCTTTCAGAGGCTGTAGTGGACTAAAGCTACAGTTTCTCACCGGATCACATACAAAATCCTGGTCCTTGCCTACAAAGCCATACACCACCTTGCCCCGTCCTACCTCACTGTCCTCCTCTCCCCCTACCAACCTTCACGGTCCCTCAGATCCACCTCAGCCGGTCTCCTCTACGTCCCCCTACCAACCTTCACGGTCCCTCAGATCCCCCTCAGCCGGTCTCCTCTACGTCCCCCTACCAACCTTCACAGTCCCTCGGATCCACCTCAGCCGGTCTCCTCTACGTCCCCCTACCAACCTTCACGGTCCCTCAGATCCGCCTCAGCCGGTCTCCTCTACGTCCCCCTACCAACCTTCACGGTCCCTCAGATCCACCTCAGCCGGTCTCCTCTACGTCCCCCTACCAACCTTCACAATCCCTCAGATCCACCTCAGCCGTTCTCCTCTACGTCCCCCTACCAACCTTCACGGTCCCTCAGATCCACCTCAGCCGGTCTCCTCTACGTCCCCCTACCAACCTTCACTGTCCCTCGGATCCACCTCAGCCGGTCTCCTCTACGTCCCCCTACCAACCTTCACGGCCCCTCAGATCCACCTCAGCCGGTCTCCTCTACGTCCCCCTACCAACCTTCACGGTCCCTCAGATCCACCTCAGCCGGTCTCCTCTACGTCCCCCAAGTCAAAGCTCTGCAGTTTTGGGGACAGAGCCTTTTCCAGGGCAGCTCCCAGGCTCTGGAACTCCGTCCCCCATGAGATCCGCATCTCTGAGTCCCTCACCATTTTTCAGTCCCGTCTGAAGACCCATCTCTCCTGTTCTGCCTATCCTTACTTTTTATTTTTATATCTACTGTTTCTACTCTGTAAAGCGACTTTGAGCTTGGGAAAAGCGCTATACAAATTCAATTTATTATTATTATTATTATTATTATTATTATTATTACAGTTAAAGAACTATTGCATACAAAATAGGAGGAAGACTCCAGAGGAAGATTTTTTTTCATGTGGCAAGTGTGATTTTTCGGCAGTCCCTTATCAAATGGCTTGAAGAACAGCTGGTGTAAATGGAAGGAGAAGCTAGCTCCACCCATACAGCTGACAGATTCACCCCTCTAAAAACAGATTTACTCGTTTCCTCTCTCTTCTCTCTCATGCCTCCTCGGTGGGACGGGCCAAAGGTGCTTCTTTTCCTATATCAATGTTCTTTTTAATTCCCCAAAATAACATGATTGATTCCACCCAACGCTCTTTGCCAAGTACAAATCTCTACTTTCATTAATTTTGGGGCGTCTTATTCAATTTTATAGCATTGTAAAACAAATGGAAGTGTTTTTGAAATAGTATTGAGTAAAAGTTGACATATTCCAGTCTGTGATTATCATCAACATCCATTCCTTTAATTTTAGTCTCAATAATTCCTAATTTCTGCTTTTCTAACTCAAACATTAGGTATAATTTCCTATAAATGAGCTTTATTGACCATAAATTCCAAAAATAACTGTAAAACTAAAGTTAATAAGTTAGTGTTACGTAGTGTTAAACGTCAAAAGTGGTAAAACTTGGAAAAAAAGCATCAAAAGAATTGAAAAAAGGAACACAAACGTAACAAAAACGTTGATTAAAAGCCTCAAAAGTGTTGATTTTCAGGAAGCAAGTGAAGGAAACTTGGAAGCAGTTTAAGGACCTGAGAGTTTTTCCTGCTTCCTCGACATGTAACGTTGGCTAATCTCAAACATTATGAGATCTTAACAGAAGCATGCTGCACACTTATTGTCTCACTGACACAGATTAGATTCACTGCTTATTCACGCTGTAGTATTAAATGACGAGCCCTTTTTTTGGGATACTATGCAGGCAATTCAGTCGGTGCCTAAAAGTGCTGAAGTTCGTTTCCCAGCCCAGTAGTTGTAGAGATTGAAGTGGCAGCATGTCATCAGCAGTAACGTTATCACCTTGTGTGTGTGTGTGTGTGTGTGTGTGTGTGTGTGTGTGTGTGTGTGTGTGTGTGTGCAGTGTGATAGCATAACAAAGGGCCTCACCCTGGGTGCTTTGACGCAATATGGGTGAACTCGTTGTCCCAGTTGGGTTTGCCATACAGAGTTTTCTGTTTGAGCCCTGTGATTGGATCGTTCTCCGCCTCGTGGTGCACACGGAAGTGAGCCGCCTGTTGGAGAAAAATACATTTTAAAGGAGTTTTTGGTCGTGTGCGGATGTCTGAACATGGCATGACCACTTATTTTTAATTCATCCATTTGGCTCTAAAGGTTTCATGAGCTGTAGCGAGACGACTTCTCTTTATGTCAGCTTGTTAAATGTGAATATCTTCTAGTTTCTTCTCTCCTCTGTGACAGTAAACTGAATATCTTCTAGTTTCTTCTCTCCTCTGTGACAGTAAACTGAATATCTTCTAGTTTCTTCTCTCCTCTGTGACAGTAAACTGAATATGAATAGGCCTTACTGACCCAGAGCTAAAGAGGTTAGAATAGAGAATTTCTATTTCCGTCCAAGTAAATCATCTGTAAAATTATTAAAAAACACTACTGTAAGCATATTACATGGGCTATATACAAAAATAGTACCCTAGCCTGATGTCTCAACTTAAAACAGAAAAAATTCAGAAAAAAAGACTCAGAAAATGGATTTTATATGAATTTATTTCTACAGATATGTCTTTTCTTTCTTTCTTATTTCTAAAAAAAGCCCAAAAAGTGCAAAATACAAAACTTCTCAAATACAAAAACACATCCACATCACTCACACATATACCTGAAATAACTACAATAACTAACATGCATAAGCTTTCAAATGATGTGCTGCATGAGCGTGTTTATGAAGATTTAATGCTTGCAATTTATCAGTGAGAAAAGAAAACATTTTCTCAAAAGTCCCGTTGCCGGGACACTACAGTCTGAACAGGTTAATGGACAATGAATTGAATCGTTAGCGTCAGCCCTGTTCATACCTCGGTCTCCTTCCAGCGGGTGAGGTAGATGTTGTAGCTGAGGAAGTCGGTCACGCCCTTCTCGGCCATCTGACCCTCCAGAGACTGCAGCAGGTCAGCGAACCACTCGAAGGCCTGCGTCTCCGGGCACAGCCAGTAGAAGTAGATCTGGGCAGGACAGGGACACATGAGCTCAGATTTACCACCATAAAAATTGGTATGTTAAGCAGTAGTGCCGTTTTGAAGAATTTACAGTCTTGACACACCTTAGACACCTTAGAAAGTATCAGTAACAACCCCGAATCTACCCTGTTTAGACTGGATTCAAAGCAAAGGTTCACTTTGGTTATTCACACATCTTTCTTTTTGCAGACCATGTTTATTTGCCCTAAACTGCATCGCATCGTCTTTTTTTCAGCAGTGAAAGTTCATTCTTGAACTTGGAAATTGTAGTTTAACCAGTGCTCCACTTTCTGGAGCTTCCAAACTTAGTTAATTATCTGTCCCCTAGGTTTGTGGAAGACTTAGGTCCCTCCTTCAGGAAAATGGGACGTTATTTCAATGAAAATAAATGCAATTTCACATACTTTTGGAGCATTATTCTTACCATATCTGTGACTAAAACTTTGGAAAAAGCTAGATCAGATAATACAAAATAACACTCAAAATGCTTAAAGACCAAAGTTGCTAAAGAACTGGAGAGAAAGTCATGGTTATGTTGACAAACGGAGACATTTCCCTTTGTTTTACACACAAACTGAGAATTTTCCTCTTTTTAAAACTCTTTTTCTCTAAAAAGATCTTTGAAATCTTCGTTTGCATGCATATGTACACTTTTCTGAAAACTGACAGCTATGAGATGTTATTTTTGACCAAACTTGGCACACTTTCTTCATCTGCGGATGGAGTTTGCTTACAGTACTTTCCATAAGTCTTAAAGTGACAGTCCATCTGCTGAAGAAGATGTTGTACAGAGAGAGAAACCTAAGTCAGGACTATTTCCAATCTTGAGAATGAGCTTTGACGCTTGCTAGAAATTTAGTTTACCAACCGGTCTCCTTACTAATCGTCTCTCATTCCCCCCCTGAGCAAACAAATGTCTCCCTCACCTTCTTGGTGAAGACGTCCTGGTTGTTCTGGATGCGTTTGTACCACACAGACTTGAGGATGGAGGCGAAAGGAGTGACGCCGATCCCCGCGCCGACCAGCATCACCACCTCGTAACGAAACACGTCTTCACTGGCCGTCCCGAACGGCCCGTCTATGGCCAGCCTGAGGAACGCAGAGAGGGAAACGGGTCACGATGGGAGGCACTGGGATCCAAATATTTAATATTCTTTCTTTTTTTATATATACTGTATATTTAGACACTATCAACAGATACCAACAGCCACAAACAATACACTTGAGACATCAGAACGCATCCCAGAGCCCAAAAAAAAACACAGAAAGGAATGCTGGGAGGGAGGGAGACGAAAAAACACATGCAGAAACACACACATACTTCCACACACACACACACACACACACACACACACAGATAAAGGACCAATCACATGCGCAAGGAGTCGGCGATGGCGTGCCAAGTGTCCAGGGTCTTTCCTGGTGCTCCATGGATGCGTGCCATATAGACTACATCCAAGAAAGAAAGGGTCATGAGGTGGTTTCCATCATTTTAATATACAGATAAGTGTCCTCAATGTCTCTGGGCTTCATTTATCATTATTTTTCCATATTTCTACAGATATGCGAGTGCAGGGGGAGCCTAACGTGGATCAAAAATCACAGATTTAAATGTCTGAAGGGTCAAAAGAACCTCCTAAATGAAATGTGCATTTGTTTAGCATGAAGTAAAACTACGTACAGATGCAAGTCCTGCAATCATAATCTTACTTAAGTAGAAGTGCAGAACAAAATGTACAGCATCGGTATAAGTACTCGCAAAACAATTTCCCCTGTGACTGATTTATTGTTGAATATACTGTATATACAGTGTGTGTGTGTGTGTGTGTATATAGTATATAGCTGCAATGATTAGTCAACTAATCAAAAAGTATAATGGCAAACTATTTTGATAATCAACTATTTAGTCATTTGTATTCCAAACATTTCAGACATTTCTGTTTACAGTGCTGAATTGTCTCTTTGTTGTGACGCAACAACACAACAGTCAAAGCGTAAATGTGCAGTTGATGCCATTAGAGGCAGCAGCTCTGAATAAAGGCCGAGAACAGGAAGTGGCTGCAGCTTGCTCAGCAGGACCTCAGTGGGGAAAGTTTATATTGTTAGTATTGAATGATTTCTTTCTTTTTGGGGGGCGGGGGGTATTTTCAACCTTTATTTTTGACAGGACAGCTGAAGATATGAAAGTGGAGAGACAGGGGGAATGACATGCAGCTAAGGTATTGAAAGATTTCTATGGTTTCTCTGCCTCTCTACACCAACAATTGCACACAATAAAGCACTGTAACCCTCAATAGCAGCGTTTCAAAGGAGTGCTGCAACAAGGAGGCGGAGGGCGTAATCGCATGTAATCGCGAGCAATTTTAGGCACAGTTTTCCTCTTATTCCCCCCTTCCCCCTGCTGTCGTACTTAGGCAATTTCCAGGCCTCCTGAGGCTCTGTTTTGTCTCCTCCGCAGGCCTCGTACAGCGCCTGGGTCCAGTCTCCGACGATGCGGATGTGGGCGCTGAAGTAGTCCTCCTCGGGGGCGGACGTCAGGGTGAAGGGGTGCCACTCCAGCCTGGAGACGGACGGACACTGGATGAAGACATACTGACCCACCTCCATATGGAAACCTTTCCTCTTCATCTGCAACTCCAGAGTCTTAGATGGGTGCATCACCACCTGAGGGACAGGTACAGGAGCAGTTAGAGGTATAATTACTTTAATTTTAGGGCATTTCTTTCTGAATTTACTTCAAAAATCTTCCCAGAGCCCAGAGTGACGTCTACAAATGTTTTGTTTTTGTCCTTCCAGCAGCAAATCCCAAGTTATTGTAGTTGTATCATGGTTTAATATTTAAAAAAACAGATGAGTGATTTGATACTTGGGCTCATCTAGATTTGGTATCTTTTTAAGGAGACATATATTCAAAGATATGTGTCTTTTAAACAAGTTCCTTGGTGCATGGCTGAACTGTCTGCCAAAGTTCATTTAAATCTGCCAAATACTTTTTTGAGATATTCAACAAACGTAGAGGATAGAGAACCTCCTCTATGCACAAAATTATAAATAAGTCTATGAAATATCCTGCAGTTGAAGCACTTTTTGAGTTTTTTACAATTTCTACAAACTGCTGCTTTTCCTCTTCAGACCATGACTGTGTACATCTCTCTTATTTCAGTGCACACCACACACACACACACACACACACACACACACACACACACACACACACACACCTTGGTGATGACGACTTTCTGGTGGGAGCGATAGAGTCGGACGAGTCTCTCACACACATAGAGGATCATGGGCCCCACCACCCACTTCCACGTCTGCAGAAAAGCACGTCAACAGCTTAAAAGATGTGACATGCTAAAAGTATTTTGGTTGCTACAAAGTTTTCAGAATGTACTGCAATGAAACCGTGTTTCCCATGAGCACCCTGCAGTCTTCGACAGCTCACCATCGGAGGGTTTCCAGCAAACTCCGGCACAGCGCAGTCGGAGCCGTTGTTTCCCCAGTCTTCAAACTGGTCGGCACAATCCAAGGGGTTGTTTGTCTTCAAGCTAGCGGCTGTCTGTCCTCGCACGATCCGCCTGCAGTCAGGAAACAACACACTGGATTATTATAGCATAGTAAATCAACTTGTTTTGGCCACCAGCCACTTTTAAAATCCTTGAGCCATGCAGCAGGCTTCTTACCAGCCAATCATTTGCCTCATAAAGGAGAAATACAGAAAATGCACGAGCATCGTTCTTGGACTTAAGACATTTGGACAGAATGCATCAGCAGCAAGACTTTAGTCTAAGACCAGCAGGAGAGCACACATTGCTCCGGTGCTTAAGGCTCCTCATTGGCTACCAATAGGTTTTAGAGTGCATTTTAACATTTAAATCACTGTTTATAGAGCCTTGCATGGTCGAGCTCCTGCTGACATCCAGGATCTATTGCAAGGTCTAAAGGCCGAGACCTGGTCCCAGAACACGTTTTAAAACCAGAGGTGATCGTGCTTTTTCTGTGGGACTCTCTCCCTTCAACTTTGAGAGCTTTGGATTCTGTGGAAACTTTTAAAAACACCTCAAGACACGTCTTTTTAGACAAGCTTTTAACCAGCAGCATGGCTGTGTTGCTGTTTTATTTTTACTTTGTGACCCTTCTTGTCTGTGAAAGGTGCGTTTTTAAATAAAGTTTACTTACTTACTTTTACTTACTAATACATGTGTAAGTGCTGTCAAGTTAACAAAATCACTATTACTAATGACTCTTAGAATACAGTATATTCAGAGTGCAATGACTATGAAATTCCAGGCTGAACTAAACTCTTAAAGTCATTTATCTTCATTAACATATCTTTGAATGGCCACAATTTCCATCATACAAATTTCTGAAACAACCTGCACATGCTAGCTGACTGTTGTCCCAGCCATCGGTGAATGCCGTCTTATTTGCCGATAGTCAACAAGGTGAATATCGGTCAATGGGATATTCTGCCAGTAGATCAGTGAATCCTTAGAATATATATTTATCTCATTTTCCCCATTTTTGAGCTCAAATCCAAGGAAATGGTGGATTTGGTTGAAATGTGAAAGAACAGAGGCCAAAAACAACTAATGAATCACTTAATTCTCATTGGACACCTGCCTACTGGCAAGTAGATTGGCAGTTTGATCCGCATTTGGCACGTGGTCGGGTTATAATATCAGCCCAGGCTGCTAGTAACTGTACCTTAACACTTTAGCTCGGTGCTTCTTACACTCAATCATGTGTATCTTGGTCTAACTGAATATTACATGTAGTTTTTGTGCTTTCTTACCCGAAGCCGTGGAACACCAGTCCGATGAAGAAGATGACGAAGAGGTGGTGTGTGTACCAGAAGACCTCGAAGTAGGACCTGCGGATCACCTCCATGGATGAAGTAATGATGAGGATGAGGGCCAGCGTGATGACCACGCCCGTCAGACCGGCGATGGTGGTGAACATGACGATGGTAGGACTCTGCATACAAACACACACACTGTCAAAATAAGAGGTACAATACAGGTCTATTTTTGTTCCCTAAGGTACAAACTTAGCAAATGTTCCCTTAAAAGTACAAAAATGCACCTTTTAAGGTACATTTATGCACCTTCTATTGTACAGTGTGTACTTCCTGAGGTGTAAGGTACATATTTGTACCTTTAAGGTACATTATTGATCCTCAAAGGTATAATATTGTCCCTTAGAAGGTACAAACAGGCAGGGCTGTAGTCAAGACCACCTTAGTCGAGTCCAAGACAAGTCCAAGACCAGGACTAGTCGAGTTCAAGTCAAGACCGAGTCCAAAAAGGGTTCGAGTCCGAGTCAAGACCGAGTCCAGGACAGAAAAAAAGGTCTTATGCATGACAGTAACAAGACAATCATTTTGGGTTTCCCTTTCCCTCCAATATTATTATCAACATAATAAAGACACCTGGACTCGGTCCAGACCAAAAGCCATATTGGGCAAGACCAGTGGCCGAGACCGAGACAAGTCCGGGTCCCAATACTAGCGAGTCCGAGACAAGTCCGAGACCATAGAAAAATGGTCTTGAGTCCGGACTCGAGTACTACAGCCCTGCAAACAGCTAAGGTCCAAATGTGATCCTCTTATTCAAGGTACAACAATGTCCCTTTGAGGGTACCCCCCCCAGGGACAAGCTCTTGTTCCTTAAAGGTACTGGTTTGTACTTGTACTTTGTTTTTTGACAGTGCACAGCACACAGGGTTAGGCACGGCGGGGGTCCAAGGTCAAAGGGTCGGCGCCTCCACCGACCTGCAGGTCCGCTTGGTTGGCTAACTTCCCTCATGTACCAATGTCTGTTTTGTCATAGTTCCTCTCCATGCTGACACCGACCGTGGGCACGTACTCTCTGCTGCTTCTGTAGGAAGTACGAAGCTACTTTGGAGGTTAACGAGTGACCTCAGGGGTTGTGGAGTTGTTATATTGCAGAAAACAGATTTGGTAATTTCTGCAGAATGCTTTTGTTATTACAGTAAACTTGCAACTGAAATTTTGCAATACTAAAAGTAATCAGAGTGACAGTTGTAACACAATTAGTGCAGGAAGTTGTGAAAGTGGAAGTACTGTAAAAGTGAGTACTAATTAAAGCTGAATGTCCACTGAGGTGTCTAAATGGAAAGACAAAGTGCCGTCTGGAGTTGATTGTGTATGATTAGAGGAGTTCAAAAGAAGTTGAATTGTAATTTTTAAGAGAAACTGAACTGGTCCGAGTAAGACGTGAATAAATAAAACTGACAATATAATCATTCATTCAAACCATTATTTAACCAGGATAAAAAACACAGAGATACTTCTAGGTAAAGACATAGACACAGAGACACTTCTAGGTAAAGACATAGACACAGAGACACTTCCAGGTAAAGACAGAGACACAGAGACACTTCCAGGTAAAGACATAGACACAGAGACACTTCTAGGTAAAGACATAGACACAGAGACACTTCCAGGTAAAGACATAGACACAGAGACACTTCTAGGTAAAGACAGAGACACAGAGACACTTCCAGGTAAAGACATAGACACAGAGACACTTCTAGGTAAAGACATAGACACAGAGACACTTCCAGGTAAAGACATAGACACAGAGACACTTCCAGGTAAATACAGAGACACAGAGACACTTCCAGGTAAAGACACAGAGACACTTCTAGGTAAAGACAGAGACACTTCCAGGTAAAGACATAGACACAGAGACACTTCCAGGTAAAGACAGAGACACAGAGACACTTCCAGGTAAAGACATAGACACAGAGACACTTACAGGTAAAGACATAGACACAGAGACACTTACAGGTAAAGACATAGACACAGAGACACTTACAGGTAAAGACATAGACACAGAGACACTTACAGGTAAAGACATAGACACAGAGACACTTCTAGGTAAAGACATAGACACAGAGACACTTCTAGGTAAAGACATAGACACAGAGACACTTCCAGGTAAAGACATAGACACAGAGACACTTCTAGGTAAAGACATAGACACAGAGACACTTCCAGGTAAAGACAGAGACACAGAGACACTTCCAGGTAAAGACATAGACACAGAGACACTTCTAGGTAAAGACAGAGACACAGAGACACTTCCAGGTAAAGACATAGACACAGAGACACTTCTAGGTAAAGACATAGACACAGAGACACTTCCAGGTAAAGACATAGACACAGAGACACTTCCAGGTAAAGACATAGACACAGAGACACTTCCAGGTAAAGACAGAGACACAGAGACACTTCCAGGTAAAGACATAGACACAGAGACACTTCTAGGTAAAGACATAGACACAGAGACACTTCCAGGTAAAGACATAGACACAGAGACACTTCTAGGTAAAGACAGAGACACAGAGACACTTCCAGGTAAAGACATAGACACAGAGACACTTCTAGGTAAAGACATAGACACAGAGACACTTCCAGGTAAAGACATAGACACAGAGACACTTCCAGGTAAATACAGAGACACAGAGACACTTCCAGGTAAAGACACAGAGACACTTCTAGGTAAAGACAGAGACACTTCCAGGTAAAGACATAGACACAGAGACACTTCCAGGTAAAGACAGAGACACAGAGACACTTCCAGGTAAAGACATAGACACAGAGACACTTCTAGGTAAAGACATAGACACAGAGACACTTACAGGTAAAGACATAGACACAGAGACACTTACAGGTAAAGACATAGACACAGAGACACTTACAGG
>CM057260.1:14433318-14468318 GCA_029931835.1 Etheostoma nigrum
CACAAAAAGTTAGATTTTATTTCCATCATTTACACTTTCAAAATAACAGAAAACTAAAAAATGGCGTCTGCAAAAGTTTGGACCCCCTGCAGAGTTTATAGCATGCACCCCACACACACACACACACACACACACACACACACACACACACACACACACACACACACACACACACACACACACACACACACACTTTGGAAAGCTGAGACCTGACAGTGGAAGAAGAGACCTCAGACCAGAATTAAAGACTCTTGGCTGGCTACAAGAAGCGTTTCCAAGCTGTGATACTTAAAAAAAGGGGAAGGCTGCATGCTATAAACTCTGCAGGGGGCCCAAACTTTTGCAGACGCCATTTTTTAGTTTTCTGTTATTTTGAAAGTGTAAATGATGAAATAAAATCTAACTTCTTGTGACATATTATACGAATGTCTAACCTGTCTTTTGATGCCTTTTGGAGATTTTTCCATCTTTTCTCGGCTTCTTTATACTCAATAATACACATTTTTTACCTGGGGGGGCCCAAACTTTCAAACCCCACTGTATACTTCGCCGTTTTGTTACTGGAAGATTAGAAATTAATCAGTCTGTGTTTCTATCATAACTAAGATGATTTTAAACCTGCTGCAAATTCCCTTTATTTAAACCGACAGTGGTGGAAGAAGTATTCAGAGCCTTTACTTTGGTGAAAGTACTAATACCACACTGTAAAAATACTCTATTACGAGTAAAAATCCTGCATTGAAAATGATACTCAAGTACAAGTCTTTAAGCATCATTAAGGAAATGTACTTAAAGTATTACAAGTAAAAATACTCTGATTATCCATCAACATCCATTCCTTTAATTTTAGTCTCAATAATTCCTAATTTCTGCTTTTCTAACTCAAACATTAGGTATAATTTCCTATAAATGAGGTTTATTGACACATAAATTCCAAAAATAACTGAAAATAAAGTTAATAAGTTAGTGTTACGTAGTGTTAAATGTAAAAAAAGTGACAAAGTGTTGAAAAAAGGGCCAAAAACATAAGAAAAAGTTAAATAACATCGATAGAAAGCGCCAACAAAAGTGTAGATTTTACATTTTGACGACAACAGGAGGGTAGGAGACAATGTGGTGATAAAGTGAAGAAGAGGAATGGGAGCGCTGCAGCTCGAGGACGGCGCCGGCTGCAGATTGAGGAACTGAAACGAGCCGCGTCCTGTTTTTATTTCAAATGCTTCACCTCCAACTGTCCCTGTTGTTTAATTAGTCTGTTGAGAGGGGTTCTTCTGAAGCTTGAAACTGTAGGTACTGTACACTGTTGTCATCCCGTCAACATTAAAAATCAACAATTTTGACAATTTTGACCAATGTTTTTAACTTTTTCTTACGTTTTTGACACTTTTTTTTCAATGTTTGTCACTTTTTTTGACATTTAACACTACATAACACTAACTTATTAACTTTAGTTTTACAGTTATTTTTGGAATTTATGGTCAATAATCCTCATTTATAGGAAATTATACCTAATGTTTGAGTTAGAAAAGCAGAAATTAGGAATTATTGAGACTAAAATTAAAGGAATGGATGTTGATGATAATCACAGACTGGAATATGTCAACTTTTACTCAATACTATTTCAAAAACACTTCCATTTGTTTTACAATGCTATAAAATTGAATAAGACGCCCCAAAATTAATGAAAGTAGAGATTTGTACTTGGCAAAGAGCGTTGGGTGGAACCAATCATGTTATTTTGGGGAATTAAAAGAACATTGGTATAGGACAACATGAGGACAACATGAGGGCAACATGAGGACAACATGAGGGCAACATGAGGGCAACATGAGGACAACATGGGGACAACATGAGGACATAATGAGGACAACATGAGGACAACATGAGGACAACATGAGGACATAATGAGGACAACATGAGGGCAACATGAAGACACCACGAGGACAACATGAAGACAACATGGGGACAACATGGGGACAACATGGGGACAACATGAGGACAACATGGGGACAACATGAGGACAACATGAGGGCAACATGAAGACAACATGAAGACACCACGAGGACAACATGAAGACAACATGGGGACAACACGAGGACAACACGAGGACAACACGAGGGCACCACGAGGGCACCACGAGGGCAACATGAGGGCAACATGAGGACAACATGGGGACAACATGAAGATGACATGAGGACGGCATGAGGGCAACATGAGGGCAACATGAAGACAACATGAGGACAACATGAGGGCAACATGAGGACAACATGGGGGCGGCATGGGGACAACATGAGGGCAACATGAGGACAACATGGGGGCGGCATGGGGACAACATGAGGGCAACATGAGGACAACATGAGGGCAACATGAAGACAACATGGGGGCGGCATGGGGACAACATCAGGGCAACATGAGGACAACATGAGGGCAACATGAAGACAACATGGGGGCGGCATGGGGACAACATGAGGGCAACATGAGGACAAGATGGGGACAACATGAGGACAGCATGAGGGCAACATGAGGACAACATGAAGACAACATGAGGGCAACATGAGGGCAAAATGGGGGCAACATGAGGGCAAAATGAAGACAACATGAAGACAACATGAGGGCAACATGAGGACAACATGAAGATAACATGAAGACAACATGAGGACAACATGAAGACACCATGAGGACAACATGAAGACAACATGAGGACAACATGAGGACAACATGAAGACAACATGAGGGTTAAGAAACATAATAGACAGTATCAGCCCAGAAAAGACTACTTTTTACTCTAAATCTATTTCACGATTTTATAAAATCTATTTATAAATTTATATTCATAAACCTCTCAGTACGCGTGCGCCCGCTCTACCACTGAACCAACCCGGGCACGCCTTGGCTCATCTCTGAGTGAATATGTGATGCAGCAGGTCCGACTCACCCCAAGCAGGACCCTGGTGTAAAACCATCGGTCCACCAGGAAGGCCATGTAGAAATGGACAAACAGGAAGGCGTTGATCCCGAGCCACACCAGCTGGAGCGTGAATCACATGAATCGCATGTCAGGCTTCACCAAAACGGGTTTTATTCACTTCAATACGCTCAAATCATGCACAATAATCCATGGAGGAAACGTCTGAATTATTATAAGTGTTAAGTTTTATACGTATCATTCAAAATGTTACTGAACTAACAAGATCTTTCACTTAATTTGGAGGAAATTAACATGTTTTGTATGTTTTCATATGACAAAAGTAATCTCAAATGTGAAAAACAAGCACAGAGAAGTCATGGCGTTTGTATTTTTTTTCCAGGAAATTGAGAACCTAAAGTGCAGTTTGCATTTTAAAATGTAAAATTGGCAATATTTACAGTGTCCTGAACATATTACATTTTCTCAGGCCTTTAAAATTAAGAAGTGCTGCTCATAACAAATGTTTCCACCAGATTACCTCCGAAGAAATAAGCTTTTAGAATAGATAGTATATATATATATATATATATAATGTTTAACAGTGATTCTCAACCTTTTTGGGTTGTGGGAGTAAATCAAAGTGTTTTCTACTTAAAATGTTTTAATAATAAGCAAAGAGTAGAGAACAATCTGTAGCTGAGACATGATTTTGTAGCAACCCCTAACATTAAACTTTATCCTAATAAAATACAGCATAAAAGTATTTAAATTGAATAAGAAACCATCTGATTAAATAATAAATTAACAAGGTTAGGATCAGTGGATGCCAGGTTGTGGTACTTTGCTCTCTAACTATCCTTAGTCAACATCAAGTCCATGTACTTTTAAAACAAAAAGATAAGATTTAATAGATTATAAATGCAGTTGACAGGCGATTAAATTAAATATACTCACAATTACGAAGATGGAGAGTCCCTCATTGGCAGCAAAGTTCCCCATTGTGAGAAGACCTTCTGAAAAACGTGTGTGTGCTGCTCTGATAAAAGAGAAGGAAGCAGGAAACGGTGAAGGAGGAGAGTAACGAGTGCTGAGGACTGATTACTCATTTTATAATCTCTGCAAGGGGCAAATAAGGAAGTGGCCCGTCGCTTTCCAGAAAGGGTGGTTGCTGGTCCCGCCAGCCGCTGGACTAGTTCCAGACTGAGTCTATTATCAGACTTCTGTTAAATGGTTTACTGACTGTGTTGCTATGCAATACTTCATCTACATGTATCTAATAACTGGAGTTACTTTGCAGATTAATAATGCAAATATATATTGAATAATGACACTTTATTGATTTCTGGGGGGGAAATTCAAAGTTAAATTGGATGCACAAATGGGCAAAATTAGTACTTTTACTTTTGGTACTTGAAGTGTATTGGACGCTAATACTTTTATACTTTTACTGTTTGTTTTTTTAAAAAAAAAGATGAAAACCTCGGCTTCCTGCGTACTGCCTTGCTAGGCGGCTGCGTGGCGCTTGTCTGTTCACATGTCCTCATGTTTGCCATTGATAAAATGATATGAGCAGTAGTATACTTCCTGTTAAACATAAATATAAACAGATTTGAATACAACGTCTGCAGTATTGACGGCAAATTAGGCTACAGAATATTCATAAGTGCAAATGTTTGAAAATCAATAATTATTACGTTTATATCTGCATTTATGTCAAAACCTAGAGACTTTCAAACATCAGAAAGTAATTTTCTAAATAGATTTGTGTCAAAATTACATCTTTTCCTATTCTATTTTGCTTGGAAACCCTTCCAAACACGCTTATAGGCGTTAAAAATAGGCCTATCTCTAGCATGCATGCGTTTTCTGAGACGTGTGTGTGTCACGCAGGCCGTGTGCAAGCTCTAACCTGTTAACATGGGCACGCCATGCTGGCAGTGTGCAAGCTCTAACCTGTTAACATGGGCACGCCACGCAGGCAGTGTGCAAGCTCTAACCTGTTAACATGGGCACGCCACGCAGGCAGTGTGCAAGCGGCTTTAAGAGTTAACACAGTAGGAACTGCAGCAAAAGTGGAGTAAAAGTGCTCATCTGCCTGCATTAGCGTAACAACCGTCGAGTCCTGGATGTGTTAAGACTCAGAGCCAGGTGGCCGTTGAGGAGGAACTTGAGCCGTGATGGTGACATTGTGAGTTTTATGTAGAGGAAGTGGCAGATTTCTAAACGTGAAGTAAAACAGAAGATTAATTGCCACATACTTCCTGTTTCAAGCTAAAGAAAGAGAGCAGAGAGAGAAACGCATGAACGACATCGATATTAGTTCACGGGCCTGTGTGTGTGTGTGTGTGTGTGTGTGTGTGTGAGAGAGAGAGAGAAAAGAACTAAGAGGAGAAATCAGGCCAATCACAACAGCTCGCCAGTCTGACCTCATGTTGCCTGAGCTCATTAATATTCATGAGCTGGGTAAAGGATGCTGATAGCCAGGCTCTCATTGGCTAGCTGTTAGCCAATCAGAGTCGAGCAGCTTAGCTGGTTGAATATTAACGAGAGCTGGCCCAAATGGAGCCGAGTCTTCCTGCAGGCTTTCTATACCACACTAGAATGGCTTGAAACAAGGTAACCATGGTAACCAAGTTACAGAGTCCATGGTAGGACTTCAGGCATTACCACAGAGTCATGAGACACGTGTGTCGGGGCACCTTTACAATTTCTAACAGTTGATCTGAGTTTACTTGTTGGCAGTTACACTAAGGGGACCAGATGTCTCAGACAAAATCCGGGGACATTTTCAGCTCAGAAGCGTAAATACCTCCAAAACACGTCATGTTTTTAATTTTTGTAAAACTTAAAACGGGGACACTAGACCTAGAGCTGAGTATCGGATACAATATAAACTATTGAGGAAAGTATTTTCCTTTGACATTGATGCAGTATGAAACGAGATCGCTGCAGTCGGCAGCAGAGAAACAAGCTACAATGGAAGTTAATGGGAGAATTGTCCAGCTTGTATTTACGTTCATAAAGTGCTCGTTTTGCTGCTGACAGACTCAGATTAATATTCTAAGTGTCTGATAACATTATGGAAAGGATTTCTAAGGAGGCTGACCTTTCTGTTAAAGATTAAGATAATTTTTTAAAATATAAAAGTCCGCGAAATTGTGTTCGCTAACCCACCAGACTCCATGTAAATAATCAGTGATTGTAGCGTGTATAGAGCAGCATATCTCCACCAGACTCCATGTAAATAATCAGTGATTTTAGCGTGTATAGAGCAGCATATCTCCACCAGACTCCATGTAAATAATCAGTGATTTTAGCGTGTATAGAGCAGCATATCTCCACCAGACTCCATGTAAATAATCAGTGATTTTAGCGTGTATAGAGCAGCATATCTCCACCAGACTCCATGTAAATAATCACTACTTTTAGCGTGTATAGAGCAGCTTATCTCCACCAGACTCCATGTAAATAATCAGTGATTTTAGCGTGTATAGAGCAGCATATCTCCACCAGACTCCATGTAAATAATCAGTGACTTTTAGCATGTATAGTGCAGCATATCTCCACCAGACTCCATGTAAATAATCAGTGACTTTTAGCGTGTATAGAGCAGCATATCTCCACCAGACTCCATGTAAATAATCAGTGACTTTTAGCGTGTATAGAGCAGCATATCTCCACCAGACTCCATGTAAATAATCAGTGATTTTAGCGTGTATAGAGCAGCATATCTCCACCAGACTCCATGTAAATAATCACTGACTTTTAGCGTGTATAGAGCAGCATATCTCCACCAGACTCCATGTAAATAATCAATGATTTTAGCGTGTATAGAGCAGCATATCTCCACCAGACTCCATGTAAATAATCACTGACTTTTAGCGTGTATAGAGCAGCATATCTCCACCAGACTCCATGTAAATAATCACTGACTTTTAGTGTGTATAGAGCAGCATATCTCCACCATACTCCATGTAAATAATCAGTGATTTTAGCGTGTATAGAGCAGCTTATCTCCACCAGACTCCATGTAAATAATCAGTGATTTTAGCGTGTATAGAGCAGCATATCTCCACCAGACTCCATGTAAATAATCAGTGATTTTAGCGTGTATAGAGCAGCATATCTCCACCAGACTCCATGTAAATAATCAGTGATTTTAGCATGGTAAAACACGGCTTTCTAAAACATCTCTGAGCTCTGAGCAGCGCTGCTCGATCGGCTCCGTTTGGTCAGAGTTTTCTTTCTTTCATTCCAGTATCGGGTCTGTCAGTCACAGTGAAAACCGGGGACATTTCCGGGGACAGATCCAGCCGGGGACAGGTCACCAAAATCGGGGACTGTCCCCGGAAACCGGGGACGTCTGGTCACCCTAAGTTACACACCTCAACCGTGCATGAATTAAAATCCTCCAAAAGTTAATTGTACTGTTTTGGAAATCCCTACTGTGCCTGAACCGGCACTAGAGGGCGTGGTTTCATCCGTTCTGGTGCAGCTAAAACAAGCCGCTCTTGAAGATAACAGCATCAGTTTAACATCAGTTAGTTGACATTGTATTTTCACCTGTTTAAGCGCATTATGCTTGTTTAATGTCATCTTTTGATAAAGAACGTGTGATAAAGAACTTATAGCACTGTAGTGCTGATGCTTTCAGCACAATTACTTCCCTCTGGCTTACTGTGCATCAGATCACTGCCGACGGTCCAGAGGGATTTACTGTAACGCCGTGATTACATCACTACAATTTAGGTTAAAATGAGAAGCATTATGCTACAAAATCCTGGACTAGTGAACTAGAAATGCACTCGTTTTCCACTGGAAGTAACTGCAGTTGCACATTTTTGTATTCCCAACTTATTATATATTCAAATATCTGTTCTTGTATTTTATCCTATTATCATTTCATGTATATTGCATGTATGTATATTGTATTCTAGTATTTCATTTATACTTATATTCTGTGCTGTGTGACTGATTTTGCTGCTGCAACACTGTAGTTTCCCATTTTATTGGGATCAATATCTACAGTATCTATCTAACTACATATCTATCTATCTATCTATATATCTATCTATCTATCTATCTATTCATTTATCTATCTGAGTGATTTCCACAATCAATAACTGAGTTTGTTTTGTTCACTGTTCCTTAGATTTGCTTTACTAAAAACGTTGTGCAGTCATGACACGAGCTACAAAATGTAAGAGACCCCATGTTGGTGTGTTACTGCCACCTAGCAGAAATAAATGGTCCAGCTTCATTTTAAAACATGAAGGGTAACATAATATGGAGTGATCGGTCTTGTTTTAGGTCTGTATTTTTGGAAAAGATGCCAAATCTTTGCTATTATTGCATAGCACAGTAATACTCCCAATCATGAAGAAACATGTCCTTAAAATCAATGATTCAAAACAATGCATTTAAAAAAATTAAATACATTTTGGAGGCAAATGTGAAGACATTTGCGTGTGCATGGAGTAGAGAATAATGTGTTTTTGTGTCAGTTTGTGGTATTATAACAAGCGGACAGATGGTTGTGGAAGCAAGAGGAGGAAATACATTATTCAGACTGAACAAGGTTGACGTGTAATTGCAGAGTGACAAACACGGGTTGTGACAGAATGAGTCCAGTTCTGAAGACACTGACTGCACGGTGGAAAAAGGTAAATAAGGAGAATAAGAGGATGTTCATGTGTCTTTGGGTTGCGGCTGAGAGCCGAGGGTATGCGTCTTCAACTGTCTTTTGCTTAAACTAACACTGTGTTTTATCCCCTTTTTATATAATTGAATACAAAAAGTACACATGCCATTGAGAAGGACATGCTCTTATTTAACTTCTTCAAATTCAACAGCACAGTGTGTGCAGTGTTGAACTCATTCAGTCACATCTGGTGTTTGTCACTCTGCAATTAAACTTGAACGTTGTTTGTAGAACCGATTTAAAGACAATGCACAACTGTCTGGCTAAAGGTAAAAGATAGATTCACTTCCTTGTTTAATTAAATGTTTGTTTTTTTAATTATTGCTAAATCATAATGAATCGTAGGTCATTTTTCAAGCAAAGATTGGTGAAGTCAAACTCTCTGAAAGTCTTCAAGCATGAATTATGTGAATTTCCAAAAAGTATGATCATATATGATTAATATTCACATCCTCGATCAATCATCGGTGTCAGGGACGCCATGTTAGGTTGTGTTTTTAGGGACCAACTGAGGTTTTAACAGTGTATTGATGAAGAAATCCTGCAAATTGAAGAACAGCTGGGCACACGCTGGGAAAACAGGTTAAATAGGAAAAAAGGTAGCAAGTACCGGGAAAAAGTACTATATGTGTAGAAAAAAATCACAAAGTCTAGAGAGCGTGGGAGACAGAGAAAATGCTGGGGCACTACCAAACGAGACGGATTCAGGTTTTTCAAAGTAAAGTGCTCTTGGTTCGATGGAAAACTGTATATTTTTTAAATATCTGTCTCATCCGCTCTGAAACAAGCGCCTTATGTAACATGTCAGAAGATAACGCAGCATATTGTAAATGACTGAGCCTGGTGCTCGGGTTAAAGCAACTCTCACATGGTGTTTAATTTAAATGAAAGGCCTTCTGGTGATTTTCTCCCCTAATCTGGGGGAAGGTGATTAGATTAAATCTGTTGCATGGAGACTGGGACATTCCTCCCACCGATCCATTTCACAACGCATGATCACAGAGATGCTGCGCTGCAGCCGAGGCCGACGTGTGTTATCCTTCCCACACACAACCAGGCTAGGAAGTTAGTCCTCATGGTGAACAAACTTCACCATGAAGCCTCATTTAAAGAGGCTTTTAACTAGATTATAGGGTGGTTAGGCTGGTCTTATGTGTTCGTGTTATTCTTTTGTTTCTTTTTGTGATGTATTGTATGCATCAGAGTTGTTAATGCTTCCTTTTGTTGTGAAGCACTTTGCGATCTTCATCTGAGAAAAGTGCTATACAAATAAATTTTACTTACTTACTTACTTACTATTTTGTTTAATTCAGCAACTTGGCATTTCATTTTCATGTGAATGGAAACATTCATGTTGGCCAAAGCGTCTTCCATCTCTGTCCTGAGTTGATAATAACAGGTTTATAATTTAAATATGTAGCTCTTCCATTACCGACGTGTTTCCGCTGGTAGAAAAACGTGTTTTTAAACGCACACCCCTTCTTCCTCCCTTCTTCACATCAGCTTGCATTTCTCTGCCCCGTGGACTCTTTGCACCCTGGGGATCTGGATCTGTGTGATGAATCAGTCAGAAGACGATGCACCCGAGCTAATTTGAGTCATGCCTCTTAGCTCCGGGGCACTGGGCATCATGCTCTTCTCATTGGTTAAACATCAGCGAGGAGACAGTAAGTTAACACAGCGACATACACTCGAAAAACTCTCTATTTTCATATCTGTGGGACAAAGCAAATACTGATGAGAGGTGACTGCTCTTTCACACATATCATGAGGCTGGGGGGACTGCTGCAGGGTCCGGGTTCTCCTAAAAATACAACCATCACAACATGTAGGAATTCATCCTGAAACGGTACTTCACATACTGTATGTGATGGTCATTTACCAGTTTATGGGATCATATGATTGCATCAAAGGTTCTGTCATAAATAAATGATATAACATTAAATCATTCGGGGAAAAATGCTTTCTCGGAAACTGCAAGTAAAAGTACTTAGTCAACAATTTACTTTTTTCTTGTTTGACAGTATCTTGAGGTATTATCTTATAATTTTGAATGATGACTTAATTATCAATACTTCAGATTTTAATAAAGACAATTGGATTTTAAAAAGTTGAAAAATGTCAGATCTCATACTTTTTTAGTAGGGCTGTGCAATGAATCAAATCTGGTTTATAATAACGATTATTTTGCACATCACGTTTTGCAAGTGAAGTTTTATTTTTGCTTGTTTTCTGAAGGCGAATTCAAAAAGGGAAAAGTATGAAGGGAAATTTGACAGTTCAAGGTGTTTTCAGTGTTGATTTGTTTAACTGTTTCACTGTTTTTAACGTTCAATACATGCAACATCTTTCTAAAAGTAAATTAGTGAATGTTAAATAATTGTGATTTTAATATTCCTGTGAATATAATAGTGTCCATAATCCAGCAGCCTTCATTTTAAGGGAGAATGATTGTATTTATATGTCTTGTATTTATTTTCCTGGCAGCAATAGTTCCTCCCTGCAGGCGGAGAGGAGCGCGCAGGAGGCCGGTTCAGCCCACATGGAGAGGCTGGAGCTCCAGCTGGTCTCCGGCTGATGACGCGGGACCAGGTTTGGGAAGGAGGGGCGCGCTGGGAAAAAAACCACTTCGACGACAGTGAACGCAACACTCCGCTGACAGCTCACCGGCAGACATCGGCTTCACTGCCAGCTCCGGCTCCTTCACACGGAGTTCCTCCGGACAAACTACCGCCTCGATCGGGTACCGGCCGGTCCTGGTCCCGGTGTGGTCCTATGCTCGAGGACTCTCTCCTGGAGGCTTTATAACGGCTGCAAGCGGGTCTCCAAGCGGCGTATTGAGAGAGGTAAAGTGGATTCTCGCTTTCTAATCTCACACTCGTGCAGGTGCGCCTTCATTAAGTAGCCTTAAAGTTGAGAATGCGTCCTTAATTAGCGACATGGCAGTTAATTAAGGACGTATGATGGATGTAACAGGACGGTCAATTTAGCTAAATAAAACTACGTTAATTCAGTTTTTTGAGGTCTGAAGTTATTATTAGTTTTTTTTTTTTTTATAAATCCGTTGATTATTTGTTTTTAACATCTGAAAGAAGAATCACAAATTAGCATCAGATCCCAAAAATAAATCTTGAATCTGCTCATTTTGTTTTGAGTAAAAATGTCCTCGGGTTATTTTAACCAAATTCCCCAAAATACTTTAAGGAAGACCGGCGTGATTATGTGCTACCAATTAAAGAAATTAAATGGTCTTAAAACAGTATCCTGACCTAATAAACATTGACATATTACAGTTTATGTTTATCCATCAACATATGTTCTTCTGTTCTTAACTATTAGTCAAAAGTATTCATCATTTATGTAGTTTTTTACTCAAGTATGTATAATTTATAGTTTATAGCCCATGATTTCCAAAAAAAAGTGTGTGACTAGTGGTAATAATTTGGCATGAAGTTGCCTAAGAAGGTCACTTTAAGCTTTGCAAACAGGCAGAAACAGGTGCATGGTCGACATGATAACAACACACGGGTTAAGGGGGAATGAAAGCAAATCCTTCACGTTTGAAAGACTTGGAACTTTAAATCACTGTTTTGTTTTTTAAAACCCTAAATGACTTAAATGGACGATGGAAAAACTGAGTCCTGCGGTCTGAACAGGCTCACCTGTAGAAGAGGGGGATTAAAGGGAGGGGAAAGGATACTTTCCCCCTCTGTTTCTTCATCTTTTCAGTTTAGTTAGACCAGACTTCTATTATTTTGTGTATATATATATATATATATATATATATATATATATATATATATATTATTCCACATGCTCGTTATGTTTTAAATACTTTACGTCACACCTGACCCATACACAGACCCATTTACTGGGTTTTCAAAATATATTTGCTAGATTTGAGCATGACAAAGATGTAGCTCAGTTATTTTGATCATTGCATCATAATGACATAGGAATCCTTATTTCAATCAGTTACTGGAATTTGGAAAGATGTGTTTGCTGAGTGTTTTGTTTGTGTAAAAATACACTTAAACTATAGTGACATGTCCATACATATATGTCCATAGAGACTCATTAGACTCGACTCAGTAATGCCTAAACTTGATCATTAACACTAGGACAGCAGGAAAAACACATTTCTGTTGCACTACATTTTGTTTATTTCTTTGCATTTTTCCAGTGAATTCTTTGTTGATCTTCCCTCTATCAAGTAGTCACATAATACAGGGTAACAGCAGTCTGTGGTGAACCCTTTCAATTAATGTAGTCTAGTTTAAGTAGATGGCTAAACATCTTTTCACATGCAAATTATCTGTTATTAGCCACTCGCACCATGCTGTTAATTCCAGTAAATTGCTGTAAATTGCGGCTGCAAACGGGCAACATGTAGCAGCTGGCTGCAGCTAGATGTCTAAATACTACACATGTTGTGGAGATCACCCAGGAACACATGCATTGTTATGTTTTCTCCAAAGCACGGTGTTATAAACTATTCCACACTCGTGTTTTGAGTGATTTAAGTTCGTAACAAGTGGATCAGTCTCAGAGGAACCCCCTGGTCCCCTTTCAGTGGAAACCACACATCTCAATGTCCGAGCATGTGTTAAAACAGATAAGAATGGCGAGACAAGTACATCGGACCACACCTAGGGTGTGCATGAGGGAGAACACAGCGCATTCTCATGTTGCTCATGAATGTTGGAGTATGAAATCTTGTGCACATGTCGGTCCTTTCAGGGGTTTAGCAGACAAAAAGTGAGCGTCATGCAGCGAGGACAGTTAAGTTTAGGCACTAAAATGACTAGTGAAGTTTATGAAAAAGATCGTGGTTGGGATTTAAACACCGACAGAGAACAAAGAAGCGTTTTTATGGGTGAAGGTCTTTTGCTTTCCTCTGATCCCCGGCTTGATTGTGCTGTATTTCAGGACTCAAACACATCCACCTGACCTCCCTATGAAGATATATTACATATTACAGTGCTTTACGTAGCTGTAGCTGTATGTACTAACGGCTCATGAGCAAGATGTGGCTGTTCTCTTGTGTTCTGATGCTATTTCTCATTAATATTAATAATTAATAATAATTTCTCAGTGTTAATATCTGTAAAATGTAAATGAGAGTCATGAGAGTGAGCCTGACTTGGAACCGTGTACTGCGTTTTGTAGGTTTGCATGTTTAATCACATCATGCTGGACTTTGAAGATGTCCTGCCTCCCCTTTGCAGCACTGATGCTCGGCTTCAAAACACAGCTCGACATTTAAATTCAGACCATGCAGATAAATCCCAGTGGGCAGTTTTTATTTTTTCTGTTGTTCAAGATCAAAACTTTTCCGAACCTTCAGCCTTCATAGTTAAAACTGAAAAAGCATCAAATCGTAAAAATTAAAATGCATGACATATGCATTTCTTACTACACATCATAAGCAGTGTGCTATTATCTTGTGAAAGCTTAACTTTAAGTTAACCCTCATGTTGTCCTCATGTTGTCCTCATGTTGCCCTCATGTTGTCTTCATGTTGTCTTCATGTTGCCCTCATGTTGTCTTCATGTTGTCTTCATGTTGTCCCCATGTTGTCCTCATGTTGCCCTCATGTTGCCCTCATGTTGTCCTCATGATGTCCTCATGTTGTCTTCATGTTGTCCTCATGTTGTCCTCATGTTGTCTTCATGTTGTCCTCATGTTGTCCCCATGTTGTCCCCATGTTGCCCTCATGTTGTCTTCATGTTGTCCTCATGTTGTCCCCATGTTGTCCCCATGTTGTCCCCATGTTGTCCTCATGTTGCCCTCATGTTGTCCTCATGTTGCCCTCATGTTGCCCTCATGTTGTCCTCATGTTGCCCTTATGTTGCCCTTATGTTGCCCTCATGTTGCCCTCATGTTGCCCTCATGTTGCCCTTATGTTGTCCTCATGTTGTCCTCATGTTGTCCTCATGTTGTCCTCATGTTGTCTTCATGTTGCCCTCATGTTGCCCTCATGTTGCCCTCATGTTGTCCCCATGTTGTCCCCATGTTGTCCCCATGTTGTCCCCATGTTGTCCTCATGTTGCCCTCATGTTGCCCTCATGTTGTCCTCATGTTGTCCTCATGTTGTCCTCATGTTGTCTTCATGTTGTCCTCATGTTGTCCTCATGTTGTCCTCATGTTGTCCTATATCAATGTTCTTTTTAATTCCCCAAAATAACATGATTGATTCCACCCAACGCTCTTTGCCAAGTACAAATCTCTACTTTCATTAATTTTGGGGCGTCTTATTCAATTTTATAGCATTGTAAAACAAATGGAAGTGTTTTTGAAATAGTATTGAGTAAAAGTTGACATATTCCAGTCTGTGATTATCATCAACATCCATTCCTTTAATTTTAGACTCAATAATTCCTAATTTCTGCTTTTCTAACTCAAACATTAGGTATAATTTCCTATAAATGAGGTTTATTGACCATAAATTCCAAAAATAACTCTAAAACTAAAGTTAATAAGTTAGTGTTAAGATCAAAACTTTTCCGAACCTTCAGCCTTCATAGTTAAAACTGAAAAGCATCAAATCGTAAAAATTAAAATGCATTAAATATGCATTTCTTACTACACATCATAAGCAGTGTGCTATTATCTTGTGAAAGCTTAACTTTAAGTTAACCCTCATGTTGTCCTCATGTTGCCCTCATGTTGTCTTCATGTTGTCTTCATGTTGTCTTCATGTTGTCCTCATGTTGCCCTCATGTTGTCTTCATGTTGTCTTCATGTTGTCTTCATGTTGTCCTCATGTTGTCCTCATGTTGTCTTCATGTTGTCCTCATGTTGTCCTCATGTTGTCCTCATGTTGCCCTCATGTTGCCCTCATGTTGTCTTCATGTTGTCCTCATGTTGTCTTCATGTTGCCCTCATGTTGTCTTCATGTTGCCCTCATGTTGTCTTCATGTTGTCCTCATGTTGTCCCCATGTTGTCCCCATGTTGTCCCCATGTTGCCCTCATGTTGCCCTCATGTTGCCCTCATGTTGCCCTCATGTTGCCCTCATGTTGTCCTCATGTTGCCCTTATGTTGCCCTTATGTTGCCCTTATGTTGCCCTCATGTTGCCCTCATGTTGCCCTTATGTTGTCCTCATGTTGTCCTCATGTTGTCCTCATGTTGTCCTCATGTTGTCTTCATGTTGCCCTCATGTTGCCCTCATGTTGCCCTCATGTTGTCCTCATGTTGTCTTCATGTTGCCCTCATGTTGCCCTCATGTTGTCCCCATGTTGTCCCCATGTTGTCCCCATGTTGTCCCCATGTTGTCCCCATGTTGTCCCCATGTTGCCCTCATGTTGCCCTCATGTTGTCCTCATGTTGTCCTCATGTTGTCCTCATGTTGTCCTCATGTTGTCCTATATCAATGTTCTTTTTAATTCCCCAAAATAACATGATTGATTCCACCCAACGCTCTTTGCCAAGTACAAATCTCTACTTTCATTAATTTTGGGGCGTCTTATTCAATTTTATAGCATTGTAAAACAAATGGAAGTGTTTTTGAAATAGTATTGAGTAAAAGTTGACATATTCCAGTCTGTGATTATCATCAACATCCATTCCTTTAATTTTAGACTCAATAATTCCTAATTTCTGCTTTTCTAACTCAAACATTAGGTATAATTTCCTATAAATGAGGTTTATTGACCATAAATTCCAAAAATAACTCTAAAACTAAAGTTAATAAGTTAGTGTTAAGATCAAAACTTTTCCGAACCTTCAGCCTTCATAGTTAAAACTGAAAAGCATCAAATCGTAAAAATTAAAATGCATTAAATATGCATTTCTTACTACACATCATAAGCAGTGTGCTATTATCTTGTGAAAGCTTAACTTTAAGTTAACCCTCATGTTGTCCTCATGTTGCCCTCATGTTGTCTTCATGTTGTCTTCATGTTGTCTTCATGTTGTCCTCATGTTGCCCTCATGTTGTCTTCATGTTGTCTTCATGTTGTCCTCATGTTGCCCTCATGTTGCCCTCATGTTGCCCTCATGTTGTCCCCATGTTGTCCCCATGTTGTCCCCATGTTGTCCCCATGTTGCCCTCATGTTGTCCCCATGTTGCCCTCATGTTGCCCTCATGTTGCCCTCATGTTGTCCTCATGTTGCCCTCATGTTGTCCTCATGTTGCCCTCATGTTGTCCTCATGTTGTCCTCATGTTGTCCTCATGTTGTCCTATATCAATGTTCTTTTTAATTCCCCAAAATAACATGATTGATTCCACCCAACGCTCTTTGCCGAGTACAAATCTCTACTTTCATTAATTTTGGGGCGTCTTATTCAATTTTATAGCATTGTAAAACAAATGGAAGTGTTTTTGAAATAGTATTGAGTAAAAGTTGACATATTCCAGTCTGTGATTATCATCAACATCCATTCCTTTAATTTTAGTCTCAATAATTCCTAATTTCTGCTTTTCTAACTCAAACATTAGGTATAATTTCCTATAAATGAGGTTTATTGACCATAAATTCCAAAAATAACTCTAAAACTAAAGTTAATAAGTTAGTGTTACGTAGTGTTAAAAACATCAAAAAAAGTGACAAACATTGAAAAAAGCGTTGAAAAAAGGGACAAAAACGTAAGAAAAAGTTAAACATTGATTAAAAGCCTCAACAAAAGTGTTGATTTTCAATTTTGAAGACAACACGAGGGTTAATAAGGTGAACTCTGGCTGCCACAAACCTTTAATTTAATACAAGTCTTACTAATTGGCACCAGTCTGTTGCTAGTTACATGAACACAGGCTGTTTTTAGAAAGAGAAATGTGATTTTTTTTTTGCAGTTGGGTATTTATAAACTTGAATAAAGCTCCCAAAATGCCACTGGACTAAATAAGGAGGCGGTTTTATCTTAGATTAGATAATACTTTATTCATCCCACAGCGGAGGAAATTCCCTAATTACAGCAGCAGAAAATTAAACAACAGACAATGAACAAAGAAAAACACCGTAAAACACTAAAAAGATGAAATTGGACCCACGTGGATCCTGAACCCGCTCACTTCCAAGGTGTCGAAAATTGTTAGTCGCAGCTTCTCAAAAAGCATCGACGTGATCAGCTGTGATTATTTTTACTGTCTGCAGATGTTTGTGATACATTTATGAAACTACACTAGTACAAACCAGGACCTTTAAGGAACAAGAGCTTGTCCCTGGGGGGGTACCCTCAAAGGGACACTGTTGTACCTTGAATAAGAGGATCACATTTGGACCTTAGCTGTTTGTAGGGTTGTAGTACTCAAGTCCGGTCTTGGACTCGAGTCCGGACTCAAGACCATTTTTCTATGGTCTCGGACTTGTCTCGGACTCGCTAGTATTTGGACTCGGACTTGTCTCGGTCTCGGCCACTGGTCTTGCCCAATATGGCTTCTGGTC
Source organism: Etheostoma nigrum (assembly GCA_029931835.1). Classification (NCBI taxonomy): domain Eukaryota; kingdom Metazoa; phylum Chordata; class Actinopteri; order Perciformes; family Percidae; genus Etheostoma; species Etheostoma nigrum. The sequence goes on from CM057260.1 coordinate 14,451,315, forward strand.
TGGACCGAGTCCAGGTGTCTTTATTATGTTGATAATAATATTGGAGGGAAAGGGAAACCCAAAATGATTGTCTTGATACTGTCATGCATAAGACCTTTATTCTGTCCTGGACTCGGTCTTGACTTGGACTCGAACCTCTTTGGACTCTGTCTTGACTCGGACTCAACTAGTCCTGGTCTTGGACTCGACTAAGGTGGTCTTGACTACAGCCCTGCCTGTTTGTACCTTCTAAGGGACAATATTAAACCTTTGAGGATCAATAATGTACCTTAAAGGTACAAATATGTACCTTACACCTCAGAAAGTACACACTGTACAACGGAAGGTGCAGAAATGTACCTTCAAGATACATTTTTGTACTTTTAAGGGAACATTTGCTAAGTTTGTACCTTAGGGAACAAAAATGGACCTGTATTGTACCTCTTTTTTGACAGTGTAGAGACACAGAGTAGCAGTGAAAACGAGATGGAGATGAGAATAGATTTGAAGTAGTAGCTGCCTGAAGTCGTGGATGGATCTGAAAAGTATTTTTAAGGTGAAGCTGGAGCAGCAGGATTTGAATGGGCAGTAATTTAATGTTGTGAATAAAGACGGAGTTCAGCTGCAGGACAGATTTAAATCCTGATGGACCGTCTCTGATTGAAATCACTACTGAATCCAGGTCAGGAAATCAGGATTCAATGGGCCACAGTACTGTAGTTTTTGACTTTATTACTGTACAGTACTGTAGTTTTTGACTTTATTACTGTGAGTACTGTAGCTTTTGACTTTATTACTGTACAGTACTGTAGTTTTTGACTTTATTATTGTACAGTACTGTAGTTTTTGACTTTATTACTGTACAGTTGTGCTTATAAGTTTACATACCTACATACATACGTGACCTACATACATACATATTTTAACATAGGGGGGTGTATACTTATCCCCCCTGTATTTTAACATAGGGGGGTGTATACTTATGCCCCCTGTATTTTAACATAGGGGGGTGTATACTTATGCCCCTGTATTTTAACATAGGGGGGTGTATACTTATGCCCCCTGTATTTTAACATAGGGGGGTGTATACTTATGCCCCCTGTATTTTAACATAGGGGGGTGTATACTTATGCCCCCTGTATTTTAACATGGGGGGGTGTATACTTATGCCCCCTGTATTTTAACATAGGGGGGGTGTATACTTATGCCCCCTGTATTTTAACATAGGGGGGGTGTATACTTATGCCCCCTGTATTTTAACATAGGGGGTGTATACTTATGCCCCCTGTATTTTAACATAGGGGGGTGTATACTTATGCCTCCTGTATTTTAACATAGGGGGGTGTATACTTATGCCCCCTGTATTTTAACATAGGGGGGTGTATACTTATGCCCCCTGTATTTTAACATGGGGGGGTGTATACTTATGCCCCCTGTATTTTAACATAGGGGGGGTGTATACTTATGCCCCCTGTATTTTAACATAGGGGGGGTGTATACTTATGCCCCCTGTATTTTAACATAGGGGGTGTATACTTATGCCCCCTGTATTTTAACATAGGGGGGTGTATACTTATGCCCCCTGTATTTTAACATAGGGGGGGTGTATACTTATGCCCCCTGTATTTTAACATAGGGGGGGTGTATACTTATGCCCCCTGTATTTTAACATAGGGGGGTGTATACTTATGCCCCCTGTATTTTAACATAGGGGGGTGTATACTTATGCCCCCTGTATTTTAACATAGGGGGGGTGTATACTTATGCCCCCTGTATTTTAACATAGGGGGGTGTATACTTATGCCCCCTGTATTTTAACATAGGGGGGTGTATACTTATGCCCCTGTATTGTAACATAGGGGGGTGTATACTTATGCCCCTGTATTGTAACATAGGGGGGTGTATACTTATGCCCCTGTATTTTAACATAGGGGGGTGTATACTTATTCCCCCTGTATTTTAACATAGGGGGGTGTATACTTATGCCCCCTGTATTTTAACATAGGGGGGTGTATACTTATGCCCCTGTATTTTAACATAGGGGGGGTGTATACTTATTCCCCCTGTATTTTAACATAGGGGGGTGTATACTTATGCCCCTGTATTTTAACATAGGGGGGTGTATACTTATGCCCCCTGTATTTTAACATAGGGGGCTGTATACTTATGCCCCCTGTATTTTAACATAGGGGGGTGTATACTTATTCCCCCTGTATTTTAACATAGGGGGGTGTATACTTATGCCCCCTGTATTTTAACATAGGGGGGTGTATACTTATGCCCCCTGTATTTTAACATAGGGGGCTGTATACTTATGCCCCCTGTATTTTAACATAGGGGGGTGTATACTTATTCCCCCTGTATTTTAACATAGGGGGGTGTATACTTATGCCCCCTGTATTTTAACATAGGGGGGTGTATACTTATGTCCCCTGTATTTTAACATAGGGGGGTGTATACTTATGCCCCTGTATTTTAACATAGGGGGGTGTATACTTATTCCCCCTGTATTTTAACATAGGGGGGTGTATACTTATGCCCCTGTATTTTAACATAGGGGGGTGTATACTTATGCCCCCTGTATTTTAACATAGGGGGCTGTATACTTATTCCCCCTGTATTTTAACATAGGGGGTGTATACTTATTCCCCTGTATTTTAACATAGGGGGTGTATACTTATTCCCCTGTATTTTAACATAGGGGGTGTGTACTTATTCCCCTGTATTTTAACATAGGGGGTGTATACTTATTCCCCCTGTATTTTAACATAGGGGGGGTGTATACTTATGCCCCCTGTATTTTAACATAGGGGGGGTGTATACTTATGCCCCCTGTATTTTAACATAGGGGGTGTATACTTATGCCCCCTGTATTTTAACATAGGGGGGTGTATACTTATGCCTCCTGTATTTTAACATAGGGGGGTGTATACTTATGCCCCCTGTATTTTAACATAGGGGGGTGTATACTTATGCCCCCTGTATTTTAACATGGGGGGGTGTATACTTATGCCCCCTGTATTTTAACATAGGGGGGGTGTATACTTATGCCCCCTGTATTTTAACATAGGGGGTGTATACTTATGCCCCCTGTATTTTAACATAGGGGGGTGTATACTTATGCCCCCTGTATTTTAACATAGGGGGGGTGTATACTTATGCCCCCTGTATTTTAACATAGGGGGGTGTATACTTATGCCCCCTGTATTTTAACATAGGGGGGTGTATACTTATGCCCCTGTATTGTAACATAGGGGGGTGTATACTTATGCCCCTGTATTGTAACATAGGGGGGTGTATACTTATGCCCCTGTATTTTAACATAGGGGGGTGTATACTTATTCCCCCTGTATTTTAACATAGGGGGGTGTATACTTATGCCCCCTGTATTTTAACATAGGGGGGTGTATACTTATGCCCCTGTATTTTAACATAGGGGGGGTGTATACTTATTCCCCCTGTATTTTAACATAGGGGGGTGTATACTTATGCCCCTGTATTTTAACATAGGGGGGTGTATACTTATGCCCCCTGTATTTTAACATAGGGGGCTGTATACTTATGCCCCCTGTATTTTAACATAGGGGGGTGTATACTTATTCCCCCTGTATTTTAACATAGGGGGGTGTATACTTATGCCCCCTGTATTTTAACATAGGGGGGTGTATACTTATGCCCCCTGTATTTTAACATAGGGGGCTGTATACTTATGCCCCCTGTATTTTAACATAGGGGGGTGTATACTTATTCCCCCTGTATTTTAACATAGGGGGGTGTATACTTATGCCCCCTGTATTTTAACATAGGGGGGTGTATACTTATGTCCCCTGTATTTTAACATAGGGGGGTGTATACTTATGCCCCTGTATTTTAACATAGGGGGGTGTATACTTATTCCCCCTGTATTTTAACATAGGGGGGTGTATACTTATGCCCCTGTATTTTAACATAGGGGGGTGTATACTTATGCCCCCTGTATTTTAACATAGGGGGCTGTATACTTATTCCCCCTGTATTTTAACATAGGGGGTGTATACTTATTCCCCTGTATTTTAACATAGGGGGTGTATACTTATTCCCTGTATTTTAACATAGGGGGTGTGTACTTATTCCCCTGTATTTTAACATAGGGGGTGTATACTTATTCCCCCTGTATTTTAACATAGGGGGTGTGTACTTATGCCCCTGTATTTTAACATAGGGGGGTGTATACTTATGCCCCTGTATTTTAAGGAAGAACATGTATTTATTTATGATACATTATTCATTCACAAAGAATATTTATGTCCTTAAAGGTTGGATTTTTACCTCATTTTTTAATTAAAGCATTAAGATCAATTACCAAAGCATGATTTTTTTTTTATTCCTCTTTTTAGTCAACTTTAGCATGGGCATGTAAACTTATGAGCACCACTGTAGTAATGTACAGTGCTTCCTGTCTGCTCCGCTGTACACTGGAGCGGAAAATCGGTTTAAATGAATACATTTAGTTGGCTCATCATAGGACATCGTATTGGTGCGTAGACGCAGTATCAGAACAACTCCTTCATAATAAACATATTTAGGATTATAACTTCAAAATGTCAGTAATGTCAGGTGAATTAACCCTGTCGTCCCTGTGCTGTCTGTTCTGTGTCAGTGTGTGTGATGTCTGTTCTGTGTGAGTGTGTGTGTGTGTGATGTCTGTTCTGTGTCAGTGTGTGTGATGTCTGTTCTGTGTCGGTGTGTGTGATGTCTGTTCTGTGTCAGTGTGTGTGATGTCTGTTCTGTGTGAGTGTGTGTGTGTGATGTCTGTTCTGTGTCAGTGTGTGTGATGTCTGTTCTGTGTCAGTGTGTGTGTGTGATGTCTGTTCTGTGTCAGTGTGTGTGTGTGATGTCTGTTCTGTGTCAGTGTGTGTGATGTCTGTTCTGTGTGAGTGTGTGTGTGTGATGTTCTGTGTGAGTGTGTGTGTGTGTGATGTCTGTTCTGTGTCAGTGTGTGTGATGTCTGTTCTGTGTCAGTGTGTGTGATGTCTGTTCTGTGTCGGTGTGTGTGATGTCTGTTCTGTGTGAGTGTGTGTGTGTGATGTCTGTTCTGTGTGAGTGTGTGTGTGTGATGTCTGTTCTGTGTCGGTGTGTGTGATGTCTGTTCTGTGTCAGTGTGTGTGTGTGATGTCTGTTCTGTGTCAGTGTGTGTGATGTCTGTTCTGTGTCAGTGTGTGTGATGTCTGTTCTGTGTCAGTGTGTGTGTGTGATGTCTGTTCTGTGTCGGTGTGTGTCATGTCTGTTCTGTGTCAGTGTGTGTGATGTCTGTTCTGTGTCAGTGTGTGTGATGTCTGTTCTGTGCCGGTGTGTGTGATGTCTGTTCTGTGCCGGTGTGTGTGATGTCTGTTCTGTGTCAGTGTGTGTGATGTCTGTTCTGTGTCAGTGTGTGTGATGTCTGTTCTGTGCCGGTGTGTGTGATGTCTGTTCTGTGTCAGTGTGTGTGATGTCTGTTCTGTGTCAGTGTGTGTGATGTCTGTTCTGTGCCGGTGTGTGTGATGTCTGTTCTGTGTCAGTGTGTGTGATGTCTGTTCTGTGCCGGTGTGTGTGATGTCTGTTCTGTGTCAGTGTGTGTGATGTCTGTTCTGTGTCAGTGTGTGTGATGTCTGTTAATGACCAACAGTCAACGTTATATAACGCTGCAGTGCCAAACACAAAGCTCGGCTGGCGTCAGCATGCGTGTGATTAGGTGCATGTGACTCCCTGTGGATCGAATGCTGCTGTCTGTTCAGATCTGTGTTGCCTGTCTGAGTGTGTGTGTGTGTGTGTGTGTGTGTGTGTGTGTCTGTGTGTGTGTGTGTGTGTGTGTGTGTGTCTGTGTGTGTGTGTGTGTTCCCCACCGACTGGCATGCATTCTTCAAATAAGACTTATCAAACTGGATCTGCACATGACAGTTAAAGTCCCGGCCACAAAGTCCAACAGTGTTTCCGAATTAATCCTGACTAACAACAAGTTAGACCGACTTATGTAGCTTATTAAAGTTTTAATAGACAAGCTTTACAATGCAGATGTTAGATTAGATTATACTTTATTCATAAATCTCCTTGTTACAGCTGCAATTTCTTCAATAACAGCAAAACAAACAAACAAGTAAACACACAAGAAAAACAGGCAATCAAAAGACAATGTGCAGAAGGTAGACTAAAAGTAAAATGGTGTCAAATAAAGGTATTTTAAAGTAACAATATTGTGGTGTAAGTGACGTTAAAATTAAATTGAATATGTAATTAAAGTAATAAAGCAAAAGTAAGGTAGCCATAATATAAATTATATTTACCTGTGACCATAAATAATATTGAAGAGTAAGTACTTGTAATGGAAATATATAAATACAGATAATAAAGATGAAGTAGATGAAAAAAAAACCAGTATGTTCAGTGTAGAGCTGCAACTAATGTTGATTTTCATCGTGGAAAGCAATAAAAAACACTCCAATTTTGACAGAAAGTTCAGGAAATGTACTGTAATCTTTTTTTTTTTAAATCACATTTTAAGCTTTTTTAGTCTCGTCTGACATGTTTTTGCGTAGCTGTCCAACAGTGAATGCAGCAATTAATTCAACCAAATGTCATTGAGATCCATAAACTCGGTTTCCCTTTTTCATGCAAGTGTGTTTTTAATTAAGCTCTCCTTCCTGTTGGTGTGTCGGGACTTAGTCTTTGTTGTTAAAGGTCAGAGCCGGCGCGCCTGTGGGGACAGCTGACAACTTTAAATTAACCTTATCTCCTAATTTAAATTGCTTTTTTAATGTCTGCTCTCTCAGAGAAACTAACCTTCCAACTCATACGACGGTATAAGTTGCTGCATTGCACACATACATGGTGTGGATAATTTAGTAATTTAGTGGATAATCGCTTTATTTAAGGTAATTTCAGTACACTGTTATATATTCTTTTATAGAACACTGTAATATTTATATTTGCCATACTATCTGGTAGCTATCATATTTATGTTTTTGGAATGGGACGCAGAGATATACCAAAACTGTGTTTTTAAAAAAGACAAAAAGCTGTTTTGAAACCATTAAAGCAAAGTGAGAAACCATTAAACATACAAAAACATGCTAATTGAAACAAGTGCACACACTTGTGGGATGAAACTGAGCAATGAAATGAGCATTAAGAGGCAGAAAATATGCTGAACGCGTATCCCAAGGACAGCAGAACATGTGAAAGATCAGAATAATAAAAAATAAATAAATAATAAACGAGGGAAAGAAAAGGAAGAATCAAACATACTGTCTTAATAAAACCATCAAAGAGTGGCAGTCATTAATAGGATTTGCATCTTTTTAAAGAAGAAAAATAAGGAATATAATGGTATCATGTGCCCTTCAAAATAAAAGTCCATGCGTCATTTACAAACAAGTAAACAGAGGTTTATCTAACATGGTGTACACAATGTTGTTAGCATGGTTCATGGGGTGGGGGGTGGGGGTGGGGGCAGTAGCTCAGTCCGTAGGGAGTTGGGAACCAGAGGGTCGCCGGTTCAAGTCCCTGTACGGAGCTGGGAACCAGAGGGTCGCCGGTTCAAGTCCCTGTACGGAGCTGGGAACCAGAGGGTCGCCGGTTCAAGTCCCTGTATGGATTGGTGGCTGGAGAGATGCCACTTCACCTCCTGGGCACTGCCAGGTGCTCTTGAGCAAGGCACCATACCCCCCCCCCACTGCATGAATAGGTCCTGTGTGTGTGTGTGTGTGTGTGTGTATTTCAGGCTTTTGTGTAGTGATTACTAACAAAACAGAGTGTAAATTGTAATTTCCCCACTGGTGAGCAATGAACTGTATAAATTATTATTATTATGATAAGTCTGGCCTAAGTAGATCTTTTTATGTACGTGTGTCACTTAAATGTTCTTCAGACACAATAATCCATCCATCCATCTTCATCCGCTTATCTGGTATCAGGTCTCGGGGGCAGCAGCTCCAGTAGGGGACTTCAAACGTCCCTTTCCCGAGCCACATCAACCGGCTCCGACTGGGGGATCCCGAGGCGTTCCCAGGCCAGGTTGGAGATATAATCTCTCCACCTAGTCCTGGGTCTTCCCTGAGGCCTCCTCTCAGCTGGACGTCCCTCCACCTAGTCCTGGGTCTTCCCCGAGGCCTCCTCCCAGCTGGACGTCTCTCCACCTAGTGGAGACGTCCAGGTGGTTCGGGCATCTGGTAAGGATGCCTCCTGGGCGCCTCCCTAGGGAGGTGTTCCAGGCACGTCCAGCTGGGAGGAGGCCTTGGGGAAGACCCAGGACTAGGTGGAGGGACGTCCAGCTGGGAGGAGACCTCGGGGAAGACCCAGGACTAGGTGGAGGGACGTCCAGCTGGTAGGAGGCCTCTGGGGAAGACCCAGGACTTGGTGGAGGGACGTCCAGCTGGGAGGAGGCCTCGGAGAAGACCCAGGACTAGGTGGAGAGATTATATCTCCAACCTGGCCTGGGAACGCCTCGGGATCCCCCAGTCGGAGCTGGTTGATGTGGCTCGGTAAAGGGAAGTTTGGGGTCCCCTACTGGAGCTGCTGCCCCCGAGACCCGATACCGGATAAGGGGATAAAGATGGATGGACAAACATCAGACAAAAGCCGGTTTGAACTTCTTCGTCTTCAGCTGCTTTATAAGCGTCAACAGAGACCACGGATCATCATTTCCGTAGTGTTGCAGCCGCGCTAGCGAAGACACGGTCCGTAGTCCCTCAGAAAGACCTTCAGACCTACTGGTTTCTGCAGGTCTGGAGCTCTTTAATTACTTTGATTGGATAGATTTTGTGTGGACGTCCTGCTGTGGGCCAGCATGTCGGCCCGCTGCATCGCTTCGCTCCCGCCCGATAGATTTACCTGTCAGGACACCCAGCGGGACGGGAATTGATCACCCGCGGTAACGGGGAAGCAGCCGGTCGTCTCGGCAACGGGTGAAGCTCAGTGTTGGAATTGAGGGTGAGGAACAGATAGCGAGGGATGCTGCATCATGGATGGATTTTGAGAAATGTGTATGGAAATCAGTGTGACGGGTGTTTATTGGAGCTGGATGTTGTTTCTACCTCATCATCGACGGGTTCTTGTCTCATTTGTTGCGTTTGAACTTGTTCCTTCAGCGTGCTCCATCTGTAACAGAACATGTGAACATATACAGTGCATATTCTGAAAAAACTAGAACTTATTCACATTTAACAAGCTGAACTCTAACTAAAAAGTGACTTAAACCGATTAATTGACTATCAAAATGGTTGCAGATTAATTTAATAATTGACAATTCTAGTTTGCAACACGTTAGTTTCTTACAGCTTTGAGAAAGGAATACATTCTTGAGTATTTTTCTAACTAAATGGCCTTCAAGTCCAAAAATAAAATGAAATTGTGACGTTACATGATTCACACTGAGCCTGTTTGCATCCACTTAATGACTAGAGGCATTTTTAATCCAGAATGTAGATCATTTTGATTTAATGAATCCTTATGCGTCATACTGTAGCTCGATTTAATTATTTATGAATGTATAGCAATCATGCAGCTGTGCAGGGTCGGATGAGGCAAAATTGGATTAGATTAACTGTGACTGCATGACTCCATGAGGGAAGTTTATCAAATTTAGAAATTAAGCTGTTTCCTTACAGGAGACTTCTGGTCGATTCCAACATGTAACTCTGTTGTTTGTAAATGTGGAGGTCTGTCAGTAGAAAACAGTTATTAGCTGTAACGCTGGATCACTGTGTGTATGCTTCGTGGTGCAGGTGGGCACAGTTTGTTTTTTTTGGCGTTTGTAGACCCTGGGCTGTCTACAGAGACCGTGTTTTTTACAGTGTGTTCTGGGGACAGGCAGGTAGCAGATAGTGAGGAGATGTTTTTTACAGTGTGTTCAGGAAGGCAGCTAGCAGATAGTGAGGAGATGTTTTTTACAGTGTGTCCAGGAAGGCAGATAGTGAGTAGATGTTTTTTACAGTGTGTTCTGGGGACAGGCAGCTAGCAGATAGTGAGATGTTTTTTACAGTGTGTTCAGGGGACAGGCAGCTAGCAGATAGTGAGATGTTTTTTACAGTGTGTTCAGGGGACAGGCAGCTAGCAGATAGTGAGATGTTTTTTACAGTGTGTTCTGGGGACAGGCAGCTAGCAAATAGTGAGATGTTTTTTACAGTGTGTTCTGGGGACAGGCAGCTAGCAGATAGTGAGGAGATGTTTTTTACAGTGTGTTCTGGGGACAGGCAGCTAGCAGATAGTGAGGAGATGTTTTTTACAGTGTGTTCTGGGGACAGGCAGCTAGCAGATAGTGAGATGTTTTTTACAGTGTGTTCAGGGGACAGGCAGCTAGCAGATAGTGAGGAGATGTTTTTTACAGTGTGTTCAGGGGACAGGCAGCTAGCAGATAGTGAGGAGATGTTTTTTTACAGTGTGTTCTGGGGACAGGCAGCTAGCAGATAGTGAGGAGATGTTTTTTACAGTGTGTTCAGGGGACAGGCAGCTAGCAGATAGTGAGGAGATGTTTTTTACAGTGTGTTCAGGGGACAGGCAGCTAGCAGATAGTGAGGAGATGTTTTTTACAGTGTGTTCTGGGGACAGGCAGCTAGCAGATAGTGAGGAGATGTTTTTTACAGTGTGTTCAGGGGACAGGCAGCTAGCAGATAGAGAGGAGATGTTTTTTACAGTGTGTTCAGGGGACAGGCAGCTAGCAGATTTTGTTACAGCAGTTTGTAGAGTTTAGAGACCATTTACTCGTCCATTACTCCCTTTTGTAATAGACGTCTTCATCATTTTAATTGGTTTATGACTTTTCCCATGAGCCTCAGCTGGACTTTGTGTTTTCTGATAATAAGCAACATGCTAACAGACTAAGTTTCAAGTATAGAGTGAATTATACCGGCTGTTTTCCTTGACCTTTATCAACCGTAAACTTAAGTCTTGTCATATTTCTGATAATGTAGACGAGGTTGTGTCCTGGAGTTTTATCTGTTCCTTCAGTCCGTAACTATTTGTGTGTACTCTTTATTACTCAATGTTCTTGGACTAATTGTTGATATTATTGCATTATTGGACTTTGAGATGTGATAAAGAAGTTGCTTTGATAGCTTTAACCTGAAATAAATCAGCGATCCGAAAGCGCACGCAGTCATCGGCGTATCTTTGAGAGCCATTAGGAATTTAAGTAGTTTTACCACATGTACTGTGTGTGTGTTTACAGGCCAATAAAACTATCACTGTAATCATGTACTGTGTGTGTTTACAGGCCAATAAAACAATCACTGTAATCATAAGTGTAGTAGGCATCCTTACGCTTCTCATTGCACTGAAGCAGCTGCTGTTCTTTAACCCTCGTGTTGTCCTCGGGTCAAATTGACCCGTTTCAAAGTGTTTTATATCAGAAATATGGATTTTTTTTTTTTTCAACCAAATTGCCCAAAAATAACATGGATGATTCCATATGTTGTTCAGGTGACATTAATGATTACTTTCATTTAATTATTTGGGTGTTTTATTTAATCTTATAGCATTTTAATTCTTTTTTTTTTTAATGGTTTTAAACAGTATCCGGACTAAACTTAGACATCAACCCATCTGAGATCGACTCAACATCCTCTGATCTTAACTATTAGCTAAAATAATTCATAATTTCTGCCTTTTTAACTAAAAATGTATGTATAATTTGATATAAATGAGGATAGTTGACCATGAATTCCAAGAATAAGTGTGAAATCTATCGTTAAAACAGCTCAGGTTTTAAAAAAAGCACCAAAAGCACGGAAAAAGTGACAAATAAATCAGAAAAAGTGACAAAAACATTAAAAAAAAAATTAATTTTCAATTTTGACCTAGAAGGACAAGTTTATGGTTAACAGGAAGACAACCCAAGGGTTAAAACTCTGGATTTTATCCCAGAGTTTTCCCAGCGATTTGTGTCGACCTTGGTTGTTTTCAGGTCTTTTTCCCTGACGAGAGCTTTCCATAAAAAGGTATTTGGGGTTTCTTCCTTCCTTCCTTGAGGAGTGTGGACATGGATGGGCTCTCTGCTCGGGACAGACCGTCCCCTCATCCCCTGAGCATCCCGTGCATGGGTACCAAAACCCGGTGCCATAAGGACACCAGTTCCTAAACAACCGGTACCTACTGGACCTCATCTTTGTACTCTATGCTCTGTTGTTTTACTTTGAAACCTGTATGCTAATCTCTTCAGCTCTGTGCCGTGTCTTGTTTTTTGATGAGTTTTGCTCTGTTTGTGTTGTCTTTTTAAGAACAAAAGCCTTTTTTTAACATCGAGGCCAGGGGACTACGGGTGAAAAATAGCCTTTTGGCATTTTAATTAATTTGCGCTGTCCCCTTCTTAAACAAACTGAAGTGAATGACGATACAGATTTTGTATTTCGGCCTCATTGCAGTGCCCCTAAATGACAGTGCCACCCTCTGGTTTTCCGTAACAGACATTACAGTCAACAGAAATGACTATGTGAAACTATGTAAACTTAATAAGTTGTGTTAAACGTCAAAAAAAGTGACAAAAACATACGAAAAAGTGTTGATTTTCAATTTTGACGGGAAGTTAAAGACAAACGCATCTTTGTCTGTCTTTTATCTGACTTTTGATTTACATCAACAACCTCATTTGATGTCCCTTTTCTTTTAATCTTTTGTTGAGACGCTCTTGGCAAAGTCTGTTTGATAGAAGCCCCGGAAAGTATTTACAGATTTAGATTTATTGCCCCAGAGGCAGATTGTTCACTTCTGAATGAACCATTTGTACTCACAGTATAGCTACAAAATGAACTGCAGTGTAATTGGTGTGATGTCCAGATGTTTAGGCATTTTGTTTATGCAACTTTAGGCATTTTGCACATAGCTGCTGTAAATGGAGCATGCCCCCAGACCTCCCCGTAGGATTGGACTAGGCCCTGAATGTCTGGCTCCACCCTCCAATGACGGACCTTTTATACTACAGAACCATAATGCATCTGTTCCCTGGACTTTTACTGAGAAACATGGAGTGATAATAAACCCAGCCTCGATGAATACTCTGCATCTGTAGGACAGATGGAAGGAGGGCAGGATTAGAAACAATGAGCTAACAATTGTTTTTTCTCGTTGCACTTTTCATGGATGTCCTCATGTCCTGAGGCCTGTGCGGTGTCGGATCAGCTGACAAGTCCAGATAGAAAACCCAACGAGCCGTTGTTTTTAATCCTCCTCTCCTGCCAGATCAAGGCAGGGATTATTCGTGCGACTGTTGTTGTTGTTGTTAGCGCTCGAGAATCGGCTGCTGTTTGCATGTCTGTGCTGCTGTCCTTCACCGTCATAAGAGCAGACTTTAAACCTCTAAGCTCCCTTATGACTTCATTACTGTCGCTTCAATCTTGATGTTGGTCGTTTACATAAGGAGGATATTTCATCGTTCTATGTCTGGTGTTCCTGACCTAAATCCTTGTGCTTCTCTGTTAAAACAGCAAAATAAACTGGCTTACAAGTAAAGTATCCAAAATAAAAGCAAAGTAAAATACGTTTGACCATGAATAACTTCTTCCCGGTACTTAAAATAGATTCAGACGCTGCCTCTCCAGGTCCAAGTTCCTGGGATAGTTGCTGTGGTGGAAAAGAGATATTTATAGGTGCTTAAGCAGACTCCTGGCAGGTAGGTTTCTGGCAGGTGAGCTGGCCCTGATCGTGCCCTGAAGACTTCTTGGAAGGCGGGAAGTAAATTTAGTCAAAATTAAGCTTAACCTGCATGTTGTCCTCGGGTCAAATTGACCCGTTTTCCTATATTAATGTGCTTTTTAATTCCCCAAAATAACATGATTGATTCCACCCAACGCTCTTTGCCAAGTACAAATCTCTACTTTCATTAATTTTGGGGCGTCTTATTCAATTTTATAGCATTGTAAAACAAATGGAAGTGTTTTTGAAATAGTATTGAGTAAAAGTTGACATATTCCAGTCTGTGATTATCATCAACATCCATTCCTTTAATTTTAGTCTCAATAATTCCTAATTTCTGCTTTTCTAACTCAAACATTAGGTATAATTTCCTATAAATGAGGTTTATTGACCATAAATTCCAAAAATAACTGTAAAACTAAAGTTACGTAGTGTTAAAAAAGTGGCAAATATTGACAAAAAAGCAAAAAAGTCGTTAAAAAAACGACAAAGAAATTGTTAAAAAATTGACAAAAACAAAATTTAAAAAAGTCAAAAAAGTGACCAAAAAAAATGGAAAAAGGGACAAAAAAACATTAAAAAACGACAAATGTTAAAAAATTGACAAAACAACATTTAAAAAAAGTCAAAAAAGTGACCAAAAAACTTGGAAAAAGTGACAAAAAAACATTAAAAAACGACAAAGAAATTGTTAAAAAAATTGACAAAAACAAAAAATAAAAGTGACCAAAAAATAGTAATAAAATAGACAAAAATGTTGAGAAAAGTGTAGAAAAAGAACATCAAACTGTTGAAATTTCAACCCAGAAAAACACCAAGTTGCAGGTCAACGGGAAGACAACACGAGGGCCAAAGGTCACATGGATGATATAGAAAAGCTTGTAAAGTGACATGTTTTTAAACTTGAGATAACTCAAACCAATACTTACTGTATAGAACCAGTTTTATGATCTTTATCAGTGAGTATTGGCAGTCACTGTGACCTTAACAACGCACACGTGCTCAGTGGTCTCTCGGTCCACTGAGCTAAGCTGATTAGACTAATGAACTTTCAGCTGAACTTTTAACCCCAAACATCTCTACGGCGTACTATTTATATATATATAGGAATCAATACAAACATCTACACTCAACGTCACGAACCAAATCAACCTGAATAAGAGGATCTTTATGGAAAACTTGTTTATTTCTGGTGACATTTTCAGCCATAACTGTTTAAAGATATATAGTTAACCACAGAGGTATATACAGTATAAATATTGTATTTTAACATAGGGGGGTGTATACTTATGCCCCTGTATTTTAACATAGGGGGGTGTATACTTATGCCCCTGTATTTTAACATAGGGGGGTGTATACTTATGCCCCTGTATTTTAACATAGGGGGGTGTATACTTATGCCCCTGTATTTTAACATAGGGGGGTGTATACTTATGCCCCCTGTATTTTAACATAGGGGGGTGTATACTTATGCCCCTGTATTTTAACATAGGGGGGTGCATACTTATGCCCCCTGTATTTTAACATAGGGGGGTGTATACTTATGCCCCCTGTATTTTAACATAGGGGGGTGTATACTTATGCCCCCTGTATTTTAACATAGGGGGGTGTATACTTATGCTCCTGTATTTTAACATAGGGGGGTGTATACTTATGCCCCTGTATTTTAACATAGGGGGGTGTATACTTATGCCCCTGTATTTTAACATAGGGGGGTGTATACTTATGCCCCTGTATTTTAACATAGGGGGGTGTATACTTATGCCCAGTGTGTGGACCGGGCGCACACATGCACGGAGGTTTGTGCCTCGACGCAAGGGTCCAGGGTTCAAATCCGACCTGTGAAGGTTTCCTACATGTCTTACCCTTCTCTCTCCCCTTTCTCACCTAGCTGTCCTTTTTAAATAAAGGCAGAAAAACCCCAAAAATAATCTTTAATCTTTAACATTGGTGGTGTCACAGATTTCAGGACTGTTTTCTGTGGGAATCAATCGGGAGGAAGTCCCACAAGTTAACTTAACTTAAATTAGTCTTTCTATTTGCTTCTCTGTTTAACAGAAAAATGAATGGCGTAATTTTTTAGAAATTTATGCACTCTTAAGGGGAAGTTTGTTGTTGTTGTTGCCGGGCAGAGGGCTAATTTAATGTAGCGGGATGTATCTCATGACTGAAGGAAGAGCTGCTGCTGCCCATTAAAATCCAAATGTGCAGTTGTCTTTGTGTCATGTTGCTACTGTAGTTTCACAGGAGAACATGTAAAATCTGTGAGGTCTTCCTGGCCCTAAGCAGGTGTGTTTGTGTTGTTTTGTGCGTCGACAGGTGGACAGAAGGCGGCAGGATGTTGTGGCTGCTGCTCTGTCTGCTTCCTCCGTTGGGCTGCAGCAGAATCGCCGCCCAGAGCGCTGCTCACAGAGAGCGACAGAGCCGCGGTGAGTCAAACACCAAAATGTTGATTATTTTCCTTTTTATTGTAGTCAAACGAGACTTCATGGTCATTTTCCCGTATATACAGTATGTGTGTATACTGTATATTTAGTTTCCGCTCAGCTGGACGTATCAGCAGGGAGATATGGATGAGCTCAGAGCGTCGCTCGTGACCTTTTAGAATTTCTCATCATTTACAACGTTACAGTATTGAGTCTGAACTAGGGTGACCAGACGTCCCCGGTTTCCGGGGACAGTTCCCGATTTTAGTGACCTGTCCCCGGCTGAATCTGTCCCCGGAAATGTCCCCGGTTTTCACTGTGACTGACCCACCCGAAATTGGAATGAAAGAAAGAAAACTCTGACCAAACGTAGCCGATTAAGCAGCGCTGCTCAGAGCTCAGAGATGTTTTAGAAAGCCGTGTTTTACCATGCTAAAATCACTGATTATTTACATGGAGTCTGGTGGAGATATGCTGCTCTATACACGCTAAAAGTCACTGATTATTTACATGGAGTCTGGTGGAGATATGCTGCTCTATACACGCTAAAAGTCACTGATTATTTACATGGAGTCTGGTGGAGATATGCTGCTCTATACACGCTAAAATCACTGATTATTTACATGGAGTCTGGTGGAGATATGCTGCTCTATACATGCTAAAATCACTGATTATTTACATGGAGTCTGGTGGAGATATGCTGCTCTATACACGCTAAAATCACTGATTATTTACATGGAGTCTGGTGGAGATATGCTGCTCTATACACGCTACAATCACTGATTATTTACATGGAGTCTGGTGGGTTAGCGAACACAATTTCGCGGACTTTTATATTTTAAAAAAGGATCTTAATCTTTAACAGAAAGGTCAGCCTCCTTAGAAATCCTTTCCATAATGTTATCAGACACTTAGAATATTAATCTGAGTCTGTCAGCAGCAAAACGAGCACTTTATGAAC
>CM057260.1:14473318-14477951 GCA_029931835.1 Etheostoma nigrum
ACATGAGAAACGTCTTTAGCTGTAAAGGCTAGCATGGAAGTTCATGTTTTTAGGGTTTCATTCAATGGATTCCAATGTTTTACCTTGGGTAAATGCTAATGAATATCTAAAGGAAAAAATAAAAGATTTGTTGAATGTATCTGGGAGAACTCGCCTGCAATTCAAAAAATTAAACATGAACATTTCCTTTCTATAGAAAGCCTAGGAGGCAAAATTAAATCTTATGTGCAACGCAAAGCTGGAGTTTTCAAACAACAATCCTTTAAGACTGTTTATTTTAAGGTTGAACTTAAATGGAAAATAGAAATTGAAAACAGTTTTTTAAAGAGGCAGTGATTTTTTTCTTTTTCTTTTTATCAACAAAAGTAAGTAAAATGGGGGGAAGAGATCTGCTATCCAAACTGAAAGCATATATATAGTATATTTAAAAGCATATATAAAGCATATATATAGCATATTTGTTTTTGTGTCTCTTTGTGGTCGTTTGGCGTCCCTCTGTGGTCATTTTGTGTCTCTTTGTGGTCATTTTGTGTCTCTTTGTGGTCGTTTGGCGTCCCTCTGTGGTTGTTTTGTGTCTTTTTGTGGTCGTTTTGCATCCCTCTGTGGTCATTTTGTGTCTCTTTGTGGTCGTTTGGCGTCCCTCTGTGGTCATTTTGTGTCTCTTTGTGGTCGTTTGGCGTCCCTCTGTGGTTGTTTTGTGTCTTTTTGTGGTCGTTTTGCATCCCTCTGTGGTCATTTTGTGTCTCTTTGTGGTCGTTTGGCGTCCCTCTGTGGTTGTTTTGTGTGTCTTTGTGGTCGTTTGGCGTCCCTCTGTGGTTGTTTTGTGTGTCTTTGTGGTCGTTTGGCGTCCCTGTGTGGTTGTTTTGTGTCTTTTTGTGGTCGTTTTGCATCCCTCTGTGGTTGTTTTGTGTCTCTTTGTGGTCGTTTTGCGTCCCTCTGTGGTCATTTTGTGTCTCTTTGTGGTCGTTTGGCGTCCCTCTGTGGTTGTTTTGGGTCTCTTTGTGGTCGTTTGGCGTCCCTCTGTGGTTGTTTTGTGTCTCTTTGTGGTCGTTTGGGGTCCCTCTGTGGTTGTTTTGTGTCTCTTTGTGGTCGTTTGGCGTCCCTCTGTGGTTTTGTGTCTTTTTGTGGTCGTTTTGCATCCCTCTGTGGTTGTTTTGTGTCTTTTTGTGGTCGTTTTGCATCCCTCTGTGGTTGTTTTGTGTCTTTTTGTGGTCGTTAGCCATCCCTCTGTGGTTGTTTTGTGTCTTTTTGTGGTCGTTTTGCATCCCTCTGTGGTTGTTTTGTGTCTTTTTGTGGTCGTTTGGCGTCCCTCTGTGGTTGTTTTGTGTCTCTTTGTGGTCGTTTGGCGTCCCTCTGTGGTTTTGTGTCTTTTTGTGGTCGTTTTGCATCCCTCTGTGGTTGTTTTGTGTCTTTTTGTGGTCGTTTTGCATCCCTCTGTGGTTGTTTTGTGTCTTTTTGTGGTCGTTAGGCGTCCCTCTGTGGTTGTTTTGTGTCTTTTTGTGGTCGTTTTGCATCCCTCTGTGGTTGTTTTGTGTCTTTTTGTGGTCGTTAGGCGTCCCTCTGTGGTTGTTTTGTGTCTCTTTGTGGTCGTTTGGCGTCCCTCTGTGGTTTTGTGTCTTTTTGTGGTCGTTTTGCATCCCTCTGTGGTTGTTTTGTGTCTTTTTGTGGTCGTTTTGCATCCCTCTGTGGTTGTTTTGTGTCTCTTTGTGGTCGTTTTGCGTCCCTCTGTGGTCATTTTGTGTCTCTTTGTGGTCGTTTGGCGTCCCTCTGTGGTTGTTTTGGGTCTCTTTGTGGTCGTTTGGCGTCCCTCTGTGGTTGTTTTGTGTCTCTTTGTGGTCGTTTTGCATCGCTCTGTGGTTGTTTTGTGTCTTTTTGTGGTCGTTTGGCGTCCCTCTGTGGTTTTGTGTCTTTTTGTGGTCGTTTTGCATCCCTCTGTGGTTGTTTAGTGTCTTTTTGTGGTCGTTTTGCATCCCTCTGTGGTTGTTTTGTGTCTTTTTGTGGTCGTTTTGCATCCCTCTGTGGTTGTTTTGTGTCTTTTTGTGGTCGTTTTGCATCCCTCTGTGGTTGTTTTGTGTCTTTTTGTGGTCGTTTTGCATCCCTCTGTGGTTGTTTTGTGTCTTTTTGTGGTCGTTAGGCGTCCCTCTGTGGTTGTTTTGTGTCTTTTTGTGGTCGTTTTGCATCCCATATATATAGCATATTTAAAAGCATATATAAAGCATATATAACTTAATATTATATATGAACTCTCTTCTGATGTTCACAGTAAGGGGCCCAAACACGAGTGTCCCGACTACGTGAGCGCCGGCGCCAACAGCTGCCATTTCGACAGCAGCCACACGTCCATTTGGAAGATCTACTGCTTGAACGTGACCGCCGTCACCGCCCACGGGAACTACACTTCCCAGGAGCACTGCCTGGATGTGGCAGAGATAGGTGAGGACGGGGGGGGGGATGTCGACGGGATTAAAATAACTCTCCAAACTAAGTTGTTTTTAAAGTGTAATTGTGTAAAAGATGGAAATCTTGCAAGACATTATTGAATGGGCTTCTGCTTCAGGTACACACACAGGTACCTGTACACAGGTACACAAACATGTACATTAATAATTACATTAAAAATATGAATTAACAGTAATAAATATGGATAAATATTGCATCAGGCACAGTGAGGAGGTCTCATAATTCATTCTCCTACTGTATGCTTCCACCTTATCTCAATAAATTATAGCCAGCTGTCATCATAATAATAATAATAATAATAATGTTTAGCAGTGTTTCTGCACTTCTTTATACTTAAATTCAACATTTACGTATAGTGTCATTACTTCATGGAGTGACTTTTAAAAACCCGTTCAAGACGTGAATGCATGCATTGAAAAGCACTTAAGTCCCGCTCTCTCTTCGGGGGAGATTCTCTATGAAAACGGCTGCCAGAGCTTAATCTCATTAATTAGAGACATGAGTGTGTGTTATTATCCAGACGCTGCAGATTTAGACTCCATCAGACCGCTTCCTGAGCTGCTTTGACATGCAGCAGAGATGGTCTGCTGTGTTTTATATATATATATATATATATATATATATATATATATATATATATATATATATATTCCTGTATATGTGTGTAAAGCAGCCTTGTGTATGCATCTATGTATTTATGATAGTTGTTCAGAGGAGGTCAGGGACGTCGCTCTGATCACATTCAGTCCAACCCACGCCTGCAGATAGAGAGCAGAGCGGTGGCCTCGCGTTCCTCACATGTTAATTTAAAATAAGTGCATGGGATAATTGTTTTTTCATTATCAGTCAATAGGTAAGTGTATAAAATGTTAGAAAATAGTGAGAAATGTCCAAAAAAAAGGTTTAAATGCTCAAAAACAACTAACATTTTTAAGATATGGGGCACTTTTAGGACTTTATGTATAGAGGACAGCTGAAGACATGAATTGGGTGGGGGGGGGGTTGACATGCAGCAAAGGGCCGCAGGTTGGAGTCCAACCCACGCCAAGGAGTAAACCTCTATATATGGGCGCGCGCTCTACAAGGGGAGCTACCCGGGCCCCCTAAAACATTTTTAAACTGTAATCATGTAATACAGAGATAAGACGCGTATTAACTATCAATAGTTGTTTTGTTTTCCAAAGATAGATTAAATTATTGATTATTATATTAAGTATAAAACGCATCCTGCAATTACTTTCCATTGCACTTTAATTCGGATAGCTTCTGCCCAAACTTTATTTGTACTACCTTAAATCATTGTTATACGGCTCATTTTAGCCTAAATTATTATATCTATCGGTAAAAATTCTGTCTATAATAGCCGCCTGTATATATATTCATAGTACATACTCACCTGTAAATCTTGCTTATACTATGTTCATTGTACATATCTGTAAAATTTCTACTTATAGTAATACCCAAACTGTATATTATATTCAGTACATATCCAGCTGTAAATCTTCCTCACAATTCTTGTTTATATATTTTTATATTCATAGGACAAATCTATCTGTAAAATTCTGTTTATAATAGTATTAATTTCTATATTTAATCAGTACATATCCATGTCCTGCACTCATGGAACCATTGTATATCCTGCACTTACTGCTATTGCCCTTCTGGTTAGACCCAAACTGCATTTTGTTACCTTGTACTTGTACCTGTGTAATGACAATAAAGTTGAATCTAATCTAATCTAATCTAATCTAATCCTGGTACTCACTGTGAAGGTGTGTTTGACACCACAGAGATTAGTCAAGCCTCATCTTTATACATCATTCAAATGTTTAAAGTGGAATAAAACCACATTGAAAAGTAAGAGTAGCCCTTAAGTAGGACATAAAAAATATATAAAATATAATTATATTGTGTTTATTGAGGGTCATGCAAAGGTAAAATTAAGCTAACAGAGTATTATATTGCGTGATAACATGCAGCAATGTAGAGTAAAAAGAAGCATATCTGTAAATATAAACATGCATAAAATGAATACTAAATGACCCCCAGGAGGTTTTCCCTGCTGCATGAATAATAGAGGACATCATCTCATTTTAACAACGCATCCTGCTCAGTTTTAAAGATTTAAAATATTTACAACACATGTCTTGTGACGTAGTTAATCAACTTCATG
>CM057260.1:14478451-14503451 GCA_029931835.1 Etheostoma nigrum
AAATTTTTTTTTTAATTTTGACCTGGAAGGGCAAGTTAATGGTTAACGGGAAGACAACACAATGGATAAAGATAATATTTGTTAATAGATTATGATGTAAAATTTTATTTTAGAATTGCTTTTAAAACCCCAAATAAGTCCCTCGGGTCAGTTTGACCCGAGGGACCTGAGAGGGTCCCGGAGGTGAAGACAACACTGTAAGGGTTAAATGTTTAATCTTCAGACGTGACAGAGGAATCTGTGCTCAGCTGCTGTGGTGTTGTCGTCTAGGTGCAGTTATTCTGCTCGGCAGGACCAACATGTTTCGCTTCAACCATCCGAAAGAGGCGGCCAAGCTGAGGGAGAAACGCAAGGTAAGATCTGATCTTCTGCAGGTTGGACTGAGCCTAGTGTATACCGACCAGGGTCCACTTCTGGGATTGCTCCGTCGCTGCCTGAAATTCTGTCTTCCACAAACAAGCCAATGGCGGACTTGGTTTGAAATGTGAAAGTACAACAACGACAATAAAAACAACTCCGAGTCCCTCAGTCCTCATTAGAGAGACTTAGACTTCTCTTTATTTATCCTTTTGGGATGACTCCAGCAAGGACATTGAAATTTCCAGCATCCGTTTTTAGCAAGAAGAACACAGTACAAAGAGAAACAATCAATCAATCAATCAAGTTTATTTGTATAGCCCTTTACAATAGCCGAAAGGTACCCAAAGTGCTTTACAACAACGCCATAAAACAACACAAAACATTTGCCGAACAAACCGATACAATTAAAAGTGCTGTAGTAGTGCAGCAAACAAAGAGGAAGACAGTATAAATATAACAGTAATAATAACAATACAAAAATCCTTTGGCTATAAAAAAAAAGACATTTTCCATAAATTATCATAAAGTGTCAGTTTCGAGTCAAGTGTTAAAGGGACACTGGCTGCCAAGGTGGCCGGTAGATCGACAGTTTTACCCTCCAATAGCAAAATCCACCCGCGTCTGGCGCGTGGTCGGGTGTTAATCTCAGGCCGTGCTTCTACCGGCACATCACACACGTCTTATTCAGAAAATGCCAAAAAGCCTAATTCTGAATATCCAAATGGAATAAGCTGTTCACCTGTGACTTTATCCTGTTTTTAAATTCAGAGCATTGCCATATTTGTAATAACAGTGGATCATTAGTGTGTAAACCTACTCTGTGATGCTGTTGTTGACCCTCTGACCTTTATCCCACCCCCCCCCCCCCAGAGTGGCCTGCTCTCTACCTTCAGCCTCTCTATGACCGATCTGTCCAAGTCCTGCGAGAGCCTGTCCGCTGTGATGCTCTACAACCCCGGGTGAGTGTATGCACACAAAAACGCACAAAACACATCAGCCGCATGCGATTATCAGCTCAGACCCTGCAGTGCATCTCCCCTCTGCACTCTGCATCAACCCCCCCCCCCCCCCCCAATGATTTCAGATTCTCTACTTTTGAAGTTCATCTGCTTTCATACAGCACTGACAAAGAACAAAATACCTCAGCCGATATTTGATATAGGCGTTCTGGCTTCTTTTCACAAGAACAAGTTGAACGTCTTATGTTGCTGTAACATAGACTGCTGTAGTATCCTGGCCGGAGCGCTATGTGGAGCGGTGCTAATGTTAGATAAACAAAGTGGTGGAGCGAGCTAGAGAAAGAACATAGAGAGAGAGAGGGGTGCTAATGTTAGATAAACAAAGTGGTGGAGCGAGCTAGAGAAAGAACATAGAGAGAGAGCGGTGCTAATGTTAGATAAACAAAGAGGTGGAGCGAGCTAGAGAAAGAACATAGAGAGAGAGAGAGGGGCGCTAATGTTAGATATAAACAAAGTGGTGGAGCGAGCTAGAGAAAGATCAGAGAGAGAGAGGTGTTAACGTTAAATAAACAAAGTGGTGGAGCGAGCTAGAGAAAGATCAGAGAGAGAGAGGGGGGTGCTAATGTTAGATATAAACAAAGTGGTGGAGCGAGCTAGAGAAAGAACATAGAGAGAGAGAGGGGTGCTAATGTTAGATATAAACAAAGTGGTGGAGCGAGCTAGAGAAAGAACATAGAGAGAGAGGGGTGCTAACGTTAGATAAACAAAGTGGTGGAGCGAGCTAGAGAAAGAACAGAGATGTTAGACACTAAGGTCTATATAAAAGAGACTTCAGATACAGTATTAGGGACCACTAAGGTCTATATAAAAGAGACTTCAGATACAGTATTAGGGGACCACTAAGGTCTATATAAAAGAGACTTCAGATACAGTATTAGGGACCACTAAGGTCTATATAAAAGAGACTTCAGATACAGTATTAGGGGACCACTAAGGTCTATATAAAAGAGACTTCAGATACAGTATTAGGGACCACTAAGGTCTATATAAAAGAGACTTCAGATACAGTATTAGGGGACCACTAAGGTCTATATAAAAGAGACTTCAGATACAGTATTAGGGGCCACTAAGGTCTATATAAAAGAGACTTCAGATACAGTATTAGGGACCACTAAGGTCTATATAAAGAGACTTCAGATACAGTATTAGGGGACCACTAAGGTCTATATAAAGAGACTTCAGATACAGTATTAGGGGACCACTAAGGTCTATATAAAAGAGACTTCAGATACAGTATTAGGGGACCACTAAGGTCTATATAAAGAGACTTCAGATACAGTATTAGGGGACCACTAAGGTCTATATAAAAGAGACTTCAGATACAGTATTAGGGGACCACTAAGGTCTATATAAAAGAGACTTCAGATACAGTATTAGGGACCACTAAGGTCTATATAAAAGAGACTTCAGATACAGTATTAGGGGACCACTAAGGTCTATATAAAAGAGACTTCAGATACAGTATTAGGGGCCACTAAGGTCTATATAAAAGAGACTTCAGATACAGTATTAGGGACCACTAAGGTCTATATAAAGAGACTTCAGATACAGTATTAGGGGACCACTAAGGTCTATATAAAGAGACTTCAGATACAGTATTAGGGGACCACTAAGGTCTATATAAAAGAGACTTCAGATACAGTATTAGGGGACCACTAAGGTCTATATAAAGAGACTTCAGATACAGTATTAGGGGACCACTAAGGTCTATATAAAAGAGACTTCAGATACAGTATTAGGGGACCACTAAGGTCTATATAAAAGAGACTTCAGATACAGTATTAGGGGCCACTAAGGTCTATATAAAAGAGACTTCAGATACAGTATTAGGGGCCACTAAGGTCTATATAAAAGAGACTTCAGATACAGTATTAGGGGCCACTAAGGTCTATATAAAAGAGACTTCAGATACAGTATTAGGGACCACTAAGGTCTATATAAAAGAGACTTCAGATACAGTATTAGGGGCCACTAAGGTCTATATAAAAGAGACTTCAGATACAGTATTAGGGGACCACTAAGGTCTATATAAAGAGACTTCAGATACAGTATTAGGGGACCACTAAGGTCTATATAAAAGAGACTTCAGATACAGTATTAGGGACCACTAAGGTCTATATAAAAGAGACTTCAGATACAGTATTAGGGGCCACTAAGGTCTATATAAAAGAGACTTCAGATACAGTATTAGGGGCCACTAAGGTCTATATAAAAGAGACTTCAGATACAGTATTAGGGGCCACTAAGGTCTATATAAAAGAGACTTCAGATACAGTATTAGGGACCACTAAGGTCTATATAAAAGAGACTTCAGATACAGTATTAGGGGCCACTAAGGTCTATATAAAAGAGACTTCAGATACAGTATTAGGGGACCACTAAGGTCTATATAAAGAGACTTCAGATACAGTATTAGGGGACCACTAAGGTCTATATAAAGAGACTTCAGATACAGTATTAGGGGACCACTAAGGTCTATATAAAGAGACTTCAGATACAGTATTAGGGGACCACTAAGGTCTATATAAAGAGACTTCAGATACAGTATTAGGGGCCACTAAGGTCTATATAAAAGAGACTTCAGATACAGTATTAGGGGCCACTAAGGTCTATATAAAAGAGACTTCAGATACAGTATTAGGGGCCACTAAGGTCTATATAAAAGAGACTTCAGATACAGTATTAGGGACCACTAAGGTCTATATAAAGAGACTTCAGATACAGTATTAGGGGCCACTAAGGTCTATATAAAAGAGACTTCAGATACAGTATCAGGGGACCACTAAGGTCAGATCACTGTGGTCTGGTCGATGGAATGGGTTTGCGTTAACGCCGTTAATAACGTAAATGTAAAGGTGTGTCCTCTCTGTAAGCAGCACTGTGATTGGTTAGATCATTACGGTGAATTAACTGTATCACCCCTGTCCTGTTGACAGTCTCTTCACCGAGACGGGCCCCGTCTTCCTCAGGTAGTCTCAGCCGTCCACTTTCTGTCTAACTGTCCTTTTTTTGATCCCAAGTTGGTGTTGACTTGTCCACTCGCTCACCCCTCGTGTTTGTTTTGCTGCTTCTGCCGCCATCGTGACGTCTTAGTAGAGATTGCATAACCGCTTCTTTTTTATTTATATTTATTTTTATTTATTTTTATTTTTTTTGTAACACTTCCTGGCATGTTAATTATAATTCATTTTGTTTGTTGCTTACTGCACTTTGTGTGTCTCTGTCTGTGTCTGTGTGACTGTGTCTCTGTCTGTCTGTGTGACTGTGACTGTGTCTCTGTCTGTCTGTGTGACTGTGACTGTGTCTCTGTCTGTCTGTGTGACTGTGACTGTGTCTCTGTCTGTCTGTGTGACTGTGACTGTGTCTCTGTCTGTGTGACTGTGTCTCTGTCTGTCTGTGTGACTGTGACTGTGTCTCTGTCTGTGTGACTGTGTCTCTGTCTGTCTGTGTGACTGTGACTGTGTCTCTGTCTGTGTGACTGTGTCTCTGTCTGTCTGTGTGACTGTGACTGTGTCTCTGTCTGTGTGATTGTGTGTGTGACTGTGTCTCTGTCTGTGTGATTGTGTGTGTGACTGTGTCTCTGTCTGTGTGACTGTGTCTCTGTCTGTCTGTGTGACTGTGACTGTGTCTCTGTCTGTGTGATTGTGTGTGTGACTGTGTCTCTGTCTGTGTGATTGTGTGTGTGACTGTGTCTCTGTCTATCTGTCTGTCTGTGTCTCTGTCATTGTGACTGTGTCTCTGTCTGTGTGATTGTGTGTGTGACTGTGTCTCTGTCTATCTGTCTGTCTGTGTCTCTGTCATTGTGACTGTGTCTCTGTCTATCTGTCTGTCTGTGTCTCTGTCATTGTGACTGTGTCTCTGTCTGTGTGATTGTGTGTGTGACTGTGTCTCTGTCTATCTGTCTGTCTGTGTCTCTGTCTGTTTGTGTCTCTGTCTGTGTGACTGTGTGTCTGTCTGTGTCTCTCTGTCTGTCTGTGTCTGTCTGTGTGACTATGTGTCTGTCTGTGTCTCTCTGTCTGTCTGTGTCTCTGTCTGTGTGACTGTGTCTCTGTCTGTGTGACTGTGTCTCTGTCTGTGTGACTGTGTGTCTGTCTGTGTCTCTGTCTGTGTCTCTGTCTGTCTGTGTCTCTCTGTCTGTCTGTGTCTGTCTGTGTGACTATGTGTCTGTCTGTGTCTCTCTGTCTGTGTGACTGTGTCTCTGTCTGTGTGACTGTGTCTCTGTCTGTCTGTCTGTCTCTCTGTCTGTCTGTCTCTCTCTCTGATGAAGGTGTTTGTGTTTACAGGCTGGAGTTTGAGAGACAGCAGCGAGAAGAGCTGGAGAAGCTGGAGCTGAAAAGGTACAAAGACACGTCCTTCCTGAATGGAATCAATATTTATTAACCCCAAAAAATGGAAAATGACAGTCACACAGCTCAGAATATAAAGATAATGAAATACTAGAATACAATATACTGTACATACATGAAATAATAATATAAATAGGAATAAAATATAAGAACAATTTACTGAAATGTTGATTAATGTGCATTGTCCTAATCAAATAAATACATCTTAAACCTCTCCGACTGTCTTTTGCGATGTTTATTGCGCCAGTTGATATCGCCATGACAACAAAAAATTTATATGTTGTGGAGGCCTCCGCCACTTTATCTCCTTATGTTGTTGCTGTGGTAGGAGGCTGATAAACGAGATGGAGGCGAAGCACCAGAGTGAGAAGGCGGAGCTGGAGCGCCTGCAGCAGGAGGTGGAGAGTCAGCGTAAGGAGTCGGAGGAGGTGCAGCAGCGGATCCTCCATCAGGAGGAGAGCCTGCGCCGCCGCAGCCAGGACATCGAGAGCCGCCTGCGAGACTTCCTGGCCGAGAAGGAGCGCTTCGAAATAGAGAGGCGCTCGGAGAACCACGGCGAAGAAATCCAGCGGCACAAACTGCAGGGGGGAGGTTAGTTTCAGGGTCAGGGTCTATATAAAAGAGACTTCAGATACAGTATTAGGGACCACTAAGGTCTATATAAAAGAGACTTCAGATACAGTATTAGGGGACCACTAAGGTCTATATAAAAGAGACTTCAGATACAGTATTAGGGGACCACTAAGGTCTATATAAAAGAGACTTCAGATACAGTATTAGGGGACCACTAAGGTCTATATAAAAGAGACTTCAGATACAGTATTAGGGGACCACTAAGGTCTATATAAAAGAGACTTCAGATACAGTATTAGGGGACCACTAAGGTCTATATAAAAGAGGCTTCAGATACAGTATTAGGGACCACTAAGGTCTATATAAAGAGACTTCAGATACAGTATTAGGGGACCACTAAGGTCTATATAAAAGAGACTTCAGATACAGTATTAGGGGACCACTAAGGTCTATATAAAAGAGACTTCAGATACAGTATTAGGGACCACTAAGGTCTATATAAAAGAGGCTTCAGATACAGTATTAGGGACCACTAAGGTCTATATAAAGAGACTTCAGATACAGTATTAGGGACCACTAAGGTCTATATAAAAGAGACTTCAGATACAGTATTAGGGACCACTAAGGTCTATATAAAAGAGACTTCAGATACAGTATTAGGGACCACTAAGGTCTATATAAAAGAGACTTCAGATACAGTATTAGGGACCACTAAGGTCTATATAAAAGAGACTTCAGATACAGTATTAGGGACCACTAAGGTCTATATAAAAGAGACTTCAGATACAGTATTAGGGACCACTAAGGTCTATATAAAAGAGACTTCAGATACAGTATTAGGGACCACTAAGGTCTATATAAAAGAGACTTCAGATACAGTATTAGGGACCACTAAGGTCTATATAAAAGAGACTTCAGATACAGTATTAGGGGACCACTAAGGTCTATATAAAAGAGACTTCAGATACAGTATTAGGGGACCACTAAGGTCTATATAAAGAGACTTCAGATACAGTATTAGGGACCACTAAGGTCTATATAAAGAGACTTCAGATACAGTATTAGGGACCACTAAGGTCTATATAAAGAGACTTCAGATACAGTATTAGGGGACCACTAAGGTCTATATAAAGAGACTTCAGATACAGTATTAGGGACCACTAAGGTCTATATAAAAGAGACTTCAGATACAGTATTAGGGACCACTAAGGTCTATATAAAAGAGACTTCAGATACAGTATTAGGGGACCACTAAGGTCTATATAAAAGAGACTTCAGATACAGTATTAGGGACCACTAAGGTCTATATAAAGAGACTTCAGATACAGTATTAGGGACCACTAAGGTCTATATAAAAGAGACTTCAGATACAGTATTAGGGGACCACTAAGGTCTATATAAAGAGACTTCAGATACAGTATTAGGG
Source organism: Etheostoma nigrum (assembly GCA_029931835.1). NCBI lineage: Eukaryota > Metazoa > Chordata > Actinopteri > Perciformes > Percidae > Etheostoma > Etheostoma nigrum. The sequence continues at coordinate 14,486,176 of CM057260.1, forward strand.
ACCACTAAGGTCTATATAAAAGAGACTTCAGATACAGTATTAGGGGACCACTAAGGTCTATATAAAGAGACTTCAGATACAGTATTAGGGGACCACTAAGGTCTATATAAAAGAGACTTCAGATACAGTATTAGGGGACCACTAAGGTCTATATAAAAGAGACTTCAGATACAGTATTAGGGGACCACTAAGGTCTATATAAAGAGACTTCAGATACAGTATTAGGGACCACTAAGGTCTATATAAAAGAGACTTCAGATACAGTATTAGGGACCACTAAGGTCTATATAAAAGAGACTTCAGATACAGTATTAGGGGATCACTAAGGTCTATATAAAAGAGACTTCAGATACAGTATTAGGGACCACTAAGGTCTATATAAAAGAGACTTCAGATACAGTATTAGGGACCACTAAGGTCTATATAAAGAGACTTCAGATACAGTATTAGGGACCACTAAGGTCTATATAAAAGAGACTTCAGATACAGTATTAGGGGATCACTAAGGTCTATATAAAAGAGACTTCAGATACAGTATTAGGGACCACTAAGGTCTATATAAAAGAGACTTCAGATACAGTATTAGGGGACCACTAAGGTCTATATAAAAGAGGCTTCAGATACAGTATTAGGGACCACTAAGGTCTATATAAAGAGACTTCAGATACAGTATTAGGGACCACTAAGGTCTATATAAAAGAGACTTCAGATACAGTATTAGGGACCACTAAGGTCTATATAAAGAGACTTCAGATACAGTATTAGGGACCACTAAGGTCTATATGAAGAGACTTCAGATACAGTATTAGGGACCACTAAGGTCTATATAAAAGAGGCTTCAGATACAGTATTAGGGGACCACTAAGGTCTATATGAAGAGACTTCAGATACAGTATTAGGGACCACTAAGGTCTATATAAAAGAGACTTCAGATACAGTATTAGGGGACCACTAAGGTCTATATAAAAGAGACTTCAGATACAGTATTAGGGGACCACTAAGGTCTATATAAAAGAGACTTCAGATACAGTATTAGGGACCACTAAGGTCTATATAAAAGGGACTTCAGATACAGTATTAGGCGACCACTAAGGTCTATATAAAGAGACTTCAGATACAGTATTAGGGGACCACTAAGGTCTATATAAAAGAGACTTCAGATACAGTATTAGGGACCACTAAGGTCTATATAAAAGAGACTTCAGATACAGTATTAGGGGACCACTAAGGTCTATATAAAAGAGACTTCAGATACAGTATTAGGGGACCACTAAGGTCTATATAAAAGAGACTTCAGATACAGTATTAGGGACCACTAAGGTCTATATAAAAGAGACTTCAGATACAGTATTAGGGACCACTAAGGTCTATATAAAAGAGACTTCAGATACAGTATTAGGGACCACTAAGGTCTATATAAAAGAGACTTCAGATACAGTATTAGGGGACCACTAAGGTCTATATAAAAGAGACTTCAGATACAGTATTAGGGGACCACTAAGGTCTATATAAAAGGGACTTCACATACAGTATTAGGGGACCACTAAGGTCTATATAAAAGAGACTTCAGATACAGTATTAGGGGACCACTAAGGTCTATATAAAAGACTTCAGATACAGTATTAGGGGACCACTAAGGTCTATATAAAAGAGACTTCAGATACAGTATTAGGGGACCACTAAGGTCTATATAAAAGAGACTTCAGATACAGTATTAGGGGACCACTAAGGTCTATATAAAGAGACTTCAGATACAGTATTAGGGATCACTAAGGTCTATATAAAGAGACTTCAGATACAGTATTAGGGACCACTAAGGTCTATATAAAAGAGACTTCAGATACAGCTTTTGTATAACATAACGGCTCCGTTTGACTCCAGGTGAAGCAGAAGAGAAGGAGCAGGACGCGGTGCAGCGGCGGCAGCAGGAGGCCGCGGAGCAGACGGAGATCTACCGCGAGCTGGAGCGGCTGAAGAGGGAGCGCGAGGAGCAGAGGGTCCGCCTGGAGACGGAGCGCCGGCGGCTGGAGGAGCAGGAGCGCGAGCAGCTGAGCCTGGTGGGGCGGCTGGAGGAGCAGCTGAGGGAGAAGCACGAGGCGGCCTCCGCCCTGCTGACCCTGGAGGACACGCGGCGCCTGGAGGAGGAGCGGCGAGCCCTGGCCGAGATCAGAGAAGCGCTCCTGCGCGCCAAAGAGGCCGCGGAGCGACCGCACGCGCAGGACGCCGGCGAGGAGGCGCGCTCCGCCCAGCTACGCTACACAAACTTCAAACAGGCGCAGGTGAAGGAGCTCGGCGAGCTGGAGGAGGGGCTGCGTCTGCAGAGGGAGCGTCTGGAGAAGGAGGTCGCCGCCGAGCGGAGCGCCCTGCTGCACCTCGCACAGGGACTCAAAGAGAGACACCAGCAGCTGAAGGAGACGCAGACGAAGGGGGCACAGGACGCCACGGCCGTCTCCCAGGTGTCGTACTCATTCTTCTTCTTCACTTGCGGTACAGTGCAGAGTCGCAGGTGTGACGAATCAGATCCTTTATTACGTGCACATGGGGGAAGACCTGAAAGGGTCCTCTCGCCTGGGACGTCTCGCCAACTTAAAACCGAAAATGCAGAGACTGAGAGTCTCTCCGTCAGGGAGGACACACAGGGAAGGGATGTTAAAAGTCCTAAAACCTGAAAAGCATCATGAATAATTATATGAACAATAATACATGCATGTTATAGAAGGATATGTGAACTCATGCTTAGATGTAATTTTCCCATTACCCCCCTCTCTTCAGAGTAACTCCCCTTTATAACTAGGCCTGCGCCATTAATCGGTGCAATATCACGACCTAGATTCACGCTTAATTCACGATTTCATTCCAATCCACTTTATTTATAAGCACAATTTTAACAAACGCAAGGTTTCCAAAGTGCTGCACAAAAAGATAATACAGAATAAATAGATAACACAGTAAAAGCACAATAATAAAATATATATATATATATACATACATACACTACCGGTCCAAAGTTTGGGGTCACTTCTACATGTCCATACCACTCCATTATAGACAGAATACCTGCTAATTTGGGTGGGGGGGCTGATCTTTAATGTAATATCTACATTGCCCATTACCAGCAACCATTCATCCAATGTTCCAAAGGCACATTCTGTGTACTAATCTATCATTTAAAAATAAAACACTAGAAAAACATTGGAGAACCATTTTACTATTATGTAAGCACATAATGTAATCTGATTACTGCCCTGGTTAAAAAAACAATGCAGCTGATCTCAGCTGGCATTCTGTCTACAATGGAGTGCAATGGGGATTTCTAAGTGACCCCAAACTTTTGGACCGGTAGTGTACATGAACACATACACACACACACACATATATAAGGTACAATAAAATAAAAACAATAAAATGCCGGCAGATAATAAAGGTATACACATAAGATCATCACTCTACCTGGTGTTAAAAGCCAAAGAAAAGAGGTGGGTTTTAAAAAAAAAACAAGAGATCGGCTGGGGGTGGGGGGGAGCAGCAGCTCAGAGAGGTAAGGTGGGGCGAGGCCATTCAAGGCTTTAAAAGCAAATAAAATAATTTTTAAAATGAATCCTAAAATGGACATTTTTAAATGACAAAAAAAAAAATCTCATGTCATTTAACGAGCCGACTGCATCCCAAACGCTGCTCCTTTCTCCTGAGAGTTTAAACATAGGCTGTATGATGGGTTGTAAAGCGCTCTCCTTGCTCTTCCTGCAGCGACGCCTCTGTGTGTACAGGCTTGTGGTGATGCGCGTTGTGCTATACGTTTGGTACTGCCCAATTTGTTTTGTTTTGTCATGGTCAAAGAAATCGGGATTCCTATTTTTCCCTGGATCGTGCAGGTCTACTTATAACATGAGGTCCACTTTTATTGTCCCGCAAGGAAATGTTCCTGGACAAATATACACAATCCAGGATCTCCAAGTCATCAAAAGCACAACAGTCGCCGTCCTCGGGACAGGAGATGCATTTTATGCATTTATCATCTGAAATCCCACTTCACACTTCCCTGTATGTGCACCTGGAACAGCGCCCCCTGGTGTTGTCTCCTAACCATTTTTCAGAAGAACATGATCTTTTTTTTTGATAATTTGACCAAAAAAAAAATCCCTCAGACTTCATCACACTCACTAATGCAATAGACTGAGATCTGCTATGAGTCGTCGAGTTGCCGTTACGGGCGCAGCCGTCCTGGGTGCAGATGTGACGATAGAGAGAGAGAGAGAGACGTACTCACTCACTCACTAACAAACTCACACACTTACACTGCCAACCCCATCACAGCCACGCCCTAAAACCCCCCCGTTTCTACACCCTATTTCAAAAGAGGAGCATCATTCGGTGTCCCAGAAGACTTGAAGCTAGCGATTGAGACCATCAACTCGTTATGAAGATGTTTCCTGAGGTAATAAATCAGCTGAGGAGCGGGTCACGTTCTCAGAGACTTCTACAGAAACCGTCCTCCTTCAGCCCCCGCGCGTGTCTCCCCCTGCTGGACATCAGACAGAATGCAGCGTTACGCCACTTCCTCAGAACCAGATGCTCCGTCCATTCATGTTGACGGTCTATGGTGCAGACCCACTGGTGTCTGTGAAGGTGTTCAGTCTCCCGGGTTACAGTTATTTATCCACCGAAGGGTTAAACTTTAGGGGAACTCGGTTGAAGCTGCTTTACCCTCATCTGCAGATGATTTACACTCTAACATTATAAACCCTCTAAGGACCAAAGACGCTCTGGTGCACCCAAACGGTCTCAGACATTTAGTTACTATTTTAATCATATATATAACCCTAAACTCATCACACACACACACACACACGCACACACATACACACACACACACACACAGTCGTGTCTCACTATCTTTGTGGGGACCAGTCATTGACATAATGCATTCCCTAGCCCCTTACCCTAACCTTAACCATCAAATCTAAGCATTTTGTCCCCACAAAGCTGTCAGGACCCCATAAGTATACTGTATTTCCAGTTTTTGGTCCCCAAAAATGTAGTAAAACCTGGTCCACACACCACACACACACACACACACACACACACACACACATCAATTGTCTCCCCCTGCTTGACATTAGACAGAACGCAACTTTAAGACACTTCAGCCAAACCAGATGCTCCGTCCATTAACAGTAACAGTGTGTGGTGATAAGCTGCAGATATCCAATCTAAAGTGTGTATTTCCCTCCCAGGAGGAGCAGCTGGTCAGGCAGGCGGAGCACCGGCTGCAGCTGAAGGAGCGCCAGCTGGCCAGCGTGGCTGACGCCCTCCTCCCCACGCTGGCCGAGGAGAGGCAGAGAGCCGCGGAGGTGCTGGAGCGCAGCGGCGGCGCCGGCAGCAACGGCGGCCCGCCGGGCCTGGACAACACGCTGTTCCAGGTGGAGAAGGAGCTGGAGGACAAGGAGGAGAAGCTGAACCTCCACTGGCTCGGCGCTCAGCAGCTGCAGCAGCTGCAGGAGACGTACGAGTTCACGGCCAACGTGGCGCGCCAGGAGGAGAAGGTGTGTTACAACATGTGTTACAACATGTGTTACAACATGTGTTACCACACTGTGTTACAACATGTGTTACAACATGTGTTACAACATGTGTTACAACATGTGTTACCACACTGTGGTGTAACGACGCATTATGTCATCACAAAAAGCAGGAAATGGATTAATATAGAGTAACGCACAGACAGACACACGCAGACAGACACACACAGACACACGCGCACACAGACACACGCACAGACAGACGCACACGCGCAGACACACACGCACACGTACACGGACACATGCGTACAGACACGCACGCACACACACGGGAAGCACAGATGGACAGGACGCACTAAAACACACACACACACAGTGTCATTTCTGATTTTCAAACTAAAAAAGTAAAGTCTAAATGTAATAATTATGCACTTTGTGATGTAATCTGCCGGATTTTGTAATGAAACCTTGAATGCAGTATGCATTTTGTAATAAGTTTTTACATTTCATAACGCAGCGTGCAGCTGGGTTTATGAGTGAGTTATTACATAACGCAGCGTGCAGCTGGGTTTATGAGTGAGTTATTACATAACGCAGCGTGCAGCTGAGTTTATGAGTGAGTTATTACATAACGCAGCGTGCAGCTGAGTTTATGAGTGAGTTATTACATAACGCAGCGTGCAGCTGAGTTTATGAGTGAGTTATTACATAACGCAGCGTGCAGCTGGGTTTATGAGCGAGTTATTACATAACGCAGCGTGCAGCTGAGTTTATGAGTGAGTTATTACATAACGCAGCGGGCAGCTGAGTTTATGAGTGAGTTATTACATAACGCAGCGTGCAGCTGAGTTTATGAGTGAGTTATTACATAACGCAGCGTGCAGCTGGGTTTATGAGTGAGTTATTACATAACGCAGCGTGCAGCTGAGTTTATGAGTGAGTTATTACATAACGCAGCGTGCAGCTGAGTTTATGAGTGAGTTATTACATAACGCAGCGTGCAGCTGAGTTTATGTGTGAGTTATTACATAACGCAGCGTGCAGCTGAGTTTATGAGTGAGTTATTACATAACGCAGCGTGCAGCTGAGTTTATGAGTGAGTTATTACATAACGCAGCGTGCAGCTGAGTTTATGAGTGAGTTATTACATAACGCAGCGTGCAGCTGAGTTTATGTGTGAGTTATTACATAACGCAGCGTGCAGCTGAGTTTATGAGTGAGTTATTACATAACGCAGCGTGCAGCTGAGTTTATGAGTGAGTTATTACATAACGCAGCGTGCAGCTGCGTTTATGAGTGAGTTATTACATAACGCAGCGTGCAGCTGAGTTTATGAGTGAGTTATTACATAACGCAGCGTGCAGCTGAGTTTATGAGTGAGTTATTACATAACGCAGCGTGCAGCTGGGTTTATGAGTGAGTTATTACATAACGCAGCGTGCAGCTGGGTTTATGAGTGAGTTATTACATAACGCAGCGTGCAGCTGGGTTTATGAGTGAGTTATTACATAACGCAGCGTGCAGCTGAGTTTATGAGTGAGTTATTACATAACGCAGCGTGCAGCTGGGTTTATGAGTGAGTTATTACATAACGCAGCGTGCAGCTGAGTTTATGAGTGAGTTATTACATAACGCAGCGTGCAGCTGAGTTTATGTGTGAGTTATTACATAACGCAGCGTGCAGCTGGGTTTATGAGTGAGTTATTACATAACGCAGCGTGCAGCTGGGTTTATGAGTGAGTTATTACATAACGCAGCGTGCAGCTGGGTTTATGAGTGAGTTATTACATAACGCAGCGTGCAGCTGAGTTTATGAGTGAGTTATTACATAACGCAGCGTGCAGCTGGGTTTATGAGTGAGTTATTACATAAAGCAGCGTGAGTTTATGAGTGAGTTATTACATAACGCAGCGTGCAGCTGGGTTTATGAGTGAGTTATTACATAACGCAGCGTGCAGCTGGGTTTATGAGTGAGTTATTACATAACGCAGCGTGCAGCTGGGTTTATGAGTGAGTTATTACATAACGCAGCGTGCAGCTGGGTTTATGAGTGAGTTATTACATAACGCAGCGTGCAGCTGAGTTTATGAGTGAGTTATTACATAACGCAGCGTGCAGCTGGTTTATGAGTGAGTTATTACATAACGCAGCGTGCAGCTGGGTTTATGAGTGAGTTATTACATAACGCAGCGTGCAGCTGGGTTTATGAGTGAGTTATTACATAACGCAGCGTGCAGCTGAGTTTATGAGCGAGTTATTACATAACGCAGCGTGCAGCTGAGTTTATGAGTGAGTTATTACATAACGCAGCGTGCAGCTGGGTTTATGAGTGAGTTATTACATAACGCAGCGTGCAGCTGAGTTTATGAGCGAGTTATTACATAACGCAGCGTGTAACATCTCCGCTCCGACCTGGAACAGGTGCGGCGGAAGGAGAAGGAGATTCTGGAGTCGAAGGAGAAGCAGCAGAGGGAGGCCATGGAGCAGGCGGTGGCCCGGCTGGAGAGGAGACACTCGGCCCTGAGGCGCAGCGTCTCCCTGGAGCCCGACGCCGAGGACCAGAGACACAAGACCTCCGCCGTCAGGAACCTGAGGACCGGGGCAGACCTGGACCAGCAGAGGTCAGAGCCTTTTAATAAAACCTCCAACACCGTGTCTCCGCCGGGCCGAGGGCTCGATGGTAACCGGAGGCCAGAGGGACGGCAGGTCTCTCTGGGGAACTTCACTGGGTTAAGATGACTTCTTCTATGGTGAATGAATGGTCATCCAATCAAATCCAAGCGTTGACTGCCAGATCTGCCGTTGTTCACCTTTTTCTTCTTCTAGTCCGTAGAAACGGCAAAGTCGGAATCCTCTCTCTGTGTCTCTCTGTCTTTTTCTCTGTCTTTCTGTCTGTCTCTCTCTCTCTGTCTCTCTCTCTGTCTTTTTCTCTGTCTTTCTCTCCCTCTCTGTCTCTGTCTCTCTCTGTCTTTCTGTCTGTCTCTCTCTCTCTGTCTCTCTCTCTGTCTTTCTCTCTGTCTCTCTCTCTTTCTCTCTGTCTCTCTCTGTCTTTCTGTCTCTCTCTCTCTGTCTCTCCCTCTCTGTCTCTCCCTCTCTGTCTCTCTCTGTCTTTTTCTCTGTCTCTCTCCCTCTCTGTCTCTGTCTCTCTCTGTCTCTCTCTCTTTCTGTCTGTCTCTCTCTCTCTGTCTTTTTCTCTGTCTCCCTCCCTCTCTGTCTCTCTCTGTCTTTTTCTCTGTCTTTCTGTCTCTCTCTCTCCCTCTCTGTCTCTCTGTCTTTTTCTCTGTCCCGCTCTGTTTCTCTTTCTCTCTGTCTCTATCTCTCTCTCTCTCTCTTTCTCTCTGTCTCTCTTTTTGTCTCTAGCTAAGTTTCCATCTACTTGCCAATCTTAAGTTCGGTAAATAAACTCATGCAAACTCAGCTGGATGCCGGCAGGTCTCTCTGGTAAACTGACTGGATTAAGATGACTTCTTCTATGGTGAATGAAATGCTCGATCCTCGGTAGCATTTCCTCGTTAGCGCCTCCTCTGTTCAGGAGAAGACTGCAGCTAGTGTTGCGAGCACCACGCGGGAGGAGAAACAGATACGGCGCTCCCGTGGCGTCACACCGGTGCTCAACAGCTCGGCTGTGGAGAGTGAAAAACGGCCTTTAGTGTGTTGGGTGGGCTCCTAATTTAACACTTTAAAAAATGCTTTTTATAGAGCCCCTATTATGCTTTTTTTTTTTTTTTTCCTGTATTTAAGTGTGTGTTATATAGATTGTTGAGAATGTAATAGATGTATATGTAAGTACAAAAAATAATCCAAATGGAGCTTTCTCTCCCACAGACGGCACGTTTTCTCACCGCTCTTCTACGTTTCCCTACAGGACAAATATTCAGCGTCAGTCAACGTCCACTAAAAGTTCTGTGTCCGCCGCCGACAGATTCAGATTATTCTTCTAAATGTCTGACACTAACATTATGGGATGGATCCCTACAGAGATGGACATTCTTCTTAAAGAGTAAGATCCTTTTTGATTAACAGGAAGCAGTCCCAAAATCACCATCGCCAAACCCACCAGACTCCATGTAAATAATCACTACTTTTAGCGTGTATAGAGCAGCATATCTCCACCAGACTCCATGTAAATAATCACTACTTTTAGCATGTATAGAGCAGCATATCTCCACCAGACTCCATGTAAATAATCACTACTTTTAGCGTGTATAGAGCAGCATATCTCCACCAGACTCCATGTAAATAATCACTACTTTTAGCGTGTATAGAGCAGCATATCTCCACCAGACTCCATGTAAATAATCACTACTTTTAGCGTGTATAGAGCAGCATATCTCCACCAGACTCCATGTAAATAATCACTACTTTTAGCATGTATAGAGCAGCATATCTCCACCAGACTTCATGTAAATAATCACTACTTTTAGCGTGTATAGAGCAGCATATCTCCACCAGACTCCATGTAAATAATCACTACTTTTAGCGTGTATAGAGCAGCATATCTCCACCAGACTCCATGTAAATAATCACTACTTTTAGCGTGTATAGAGCAGCATATCTCCACCAGACTCCATGTAAATAATCACTACTTTTAGCATGTATAGAGCAGCATATCTCCACCAGACTCCATGTAAATAATCACTACTTTTAGCATGTATAGAGGAGCATATCTCCACCAGACTCCATGTAAATAATCACTACTTTTAGCGTGTATAGAGCAGCATATCTCCACCAGACTCCATGTAAATAATCACTACTTTTAGCGTGTATAGAGCAGCATATCTCCACCAGACTCTATGTAAATAATCACTACTTTTAGCGTGTATAGAGCAGTATATCTCCACCAGACTCCATGTAAATAATCACTACTTTTAGCGTGTATAGAGCAGCATATCTCCACCAGACTCCATGTAAATAATCACTACTTTTAGCGTGTATAGAGCAGCATATCTCCACCAGACTCCATGTAAATAATCACTACTTTTAGCGTGTATAGAGCAGCATATCTCCACCAGACTCCATGTAAATAATCACTACTTTTAGCGTGTATAGAGCAGCATATCTCCACCAGACTCCATGTAAATAATCACTACTTTTAGCGTGTATAGAGCAGCATATCTCCACCAGACTCCATGTAAATAATCACTACTTTTAGCGTGTATAGAGCAGCATATCTCCACCAGACTCCATGTAAATAATCACTACTTTTAGCGTGTATAGAGCAGCATATCTCCACCAGACTCCATGTAAATAATCACTACTTTTAGCGTGTATAGAGCAGCATATCTCCACCAGACTCCATGTAAATAATCACTACTTTTAGCATGTATAGAGCAGCATATCTCCACCAGACTCCATGTAAATAATCACTACTTTTAGCGTGTATAGAGCAGCATATCTCCACCAGACTCCATGTAAATAATCACTACTTTTAGCGTGTATAGAGCAGCATATCTTCACCAGACTCCATGTAAATAATCACTACTTTTAGCGTGTATAGAGCAGCATATCTCCACCAGACTTCATGTAAATAATCACTACTTTTAGCGTGTATAGAGCAGCATATCTCCACCAGACTCCATGTAAATAATCACTACTTTTAGCTTGTATAGAGCAGCATATCTCCACCAGACTCCATGTAAATAATCACTACTTTTAGCTTGTATAGAGCAGCATATCTCCACCAGACTCCATGTAAATAATCACTACTTTTAGCTTGTATAGAGCAGCATATCTCCACCAGACTCCATGTAAATAATCACTACTTTTAGCATGTATAGAGCAGCATATCTCCACCAGACTCCATGTAAATAATCACTACTTTTAGCTTGTATAGAGCAGCATATCTCCACCAGACTCCATGTAAATAATCACTACTTTTAGCTTGTATAGAGCAGCATATCTCCACCAGACTCCATGTAAATAATCACTACTTTTAGCTTGTATAGAGCAGCATATCTCCACCAGACTCCATGTAAATAATCACTACTTTTAGCTTGTATAGAGCAGCATATCTCCACCAGATTCCATGTAAATAATCACTACTTTTAGCGTGTATAGAGCAGCATATCTCCACCAGACTCCATGTAAATAATCACTACTTTTAGCATGTATAGAGCAGCATATCTCCACCAGACTCCATGTAAATAATCACTACTTTTAGCGTGTATAGAGCAGCATATCTCCACCAGACTCCATGTAAATAATCACTACTTTTAGCGTGTATAGAGCAGCATATCTCCACCAGACTCCATGTAAATAATCACTACTTTTAGCGTGTATAGAGCAGCATATCTCCACCAGACTCCATGTAAATAATCACTACTTTTAGCGTGTATAGAGCAGCATATCTCCACCAGACTCCATGTAAATAATCACTACTTTTAGCGTGTATAGAGCAGCATATCTTCACCAGACTCCATGTAAATAATCACTACTTTTAGCGTGTATAGAGCAGCATATCTCCACCAGACTTCATGTAAATAATCACTACTTTTAGCGTGTATAGAGCAGCATATCTCCACCAGACTCCATGTAAATAATCACTACTTTTAGCTTGTATAGAGCAGCATATCTCCACCAGACTCCATGTAAATAATCACTACTTTTAGCTTGTATAGAGCAGCATATCTCCACCAGACTCCATGTAAATAATCACTACTTTTAGCTTGTATAGAGCAGCATATCTCCACCAGACTCCATGTAAATAATCACTACTTTTAGCTTGTATAGAGCAGCATATCTCCACCAGACTCCATGTAAATAATCACTACTTTTAGCTTGTATAGAGCAGCATATCTCCACCAGACTCCATGTAAATAATCACTACTTTTAGCTTGTATAGAGCAGCATATCTCCACCAGACTCCATGTAAATAATCACTACTTTTAGCTTGTATAGAGCAGCATATCTCCACCAGATTCCATGTAAATAATCACTACTTTTAGCTTGTATAGAGCAGCATATCTCCACCAGACTCCATGTAAATAATCACTACTTTTAGCTTGTATAGAGCAGCATATCTCCACCAGATTCCATGTAAATAATCACTACTTTTAGCATGTATAGAGCAGTATATCTCCACCAGACTCCATGTAAATAATCACTACTTTTAGCATGTATAGAGCAGCATATCTCCACCAGACTCCATGTAAATAATCACTACTTTTAGCTTGTATAGAGCAGCATATCTCCACCAGATTCCATGTAAATAATCACTACTTTTAGCATGTATAGAGCAGCATATCTCCACCAGACTCCATGTAAATAATCACTACTTTTAGCATGTATAGAGCAGCATATCTCCACCAGACTCCATGTAAATAATCACTACTTTTAGCATGTATAGAGCAGCATATCTCCACCAGACTCCATGTAAATAATCACTACTTTTAGCTTGTATAGAGCAGCATATCTCTACGTGTAAATGGGTAATTCGAGGATTTTTTTATACCAATCTAGAGTTGTGATTGTTGGAACAGTGGAAAGACGAACCAAGACGACTTTTAAAATTGTACTTTTGTTTCTGTCGACTTTGAATGAAGTGCGTTTTACGATGCTAAAATTACTGTTTATTTACATGGAGTCTGGTGGATTTAGCAAACAGAATTTTGTGGATGTTTTGTTTTAAAAAATGATCTTAATCTTTAACAGAAAGGTCGACCTCCTTAAAAATCCTTTCCATAATGTTGTCAGACATGTAGAATATTAATCTGAGTATGTCAGCAGCAAAACGAGCACTTAAGTGACTGAATAAATACAAGATGGACAATTACCTGCAATCTTGCTTAATAATGGACCAATGTCAAAGATTGTTGTTCAGTCACTTAGACACAAAGCGTGGGAACATAGGGTGCAGGTTGGTAAAAAAAGGTTATCCTTTAAAGCTGGTTTGGGTGTTACTTCCGTTATTTCCTTAAAAGCACATTCTTCCTTTTTAAAACCAGCCTCTTTTTGGGGTTTTGCACTCGATAATATAAATCAACCACCACGTCCTCGCTCAACGCTGCTCCTTCCTGTTGTAAAACAACGTAGTCTTGTTGTTGTTTTTCCTCCTTTAGAGTGGAGCGGGAGATCCAGAAGCTGAGACGACGGATCAGCGAAGGCGAAGACAACAACAGGACTCACTCCATCAGCAACGAGGAGAAGACGAGTCACAGCAGCTCTCCGGCGAGCCACATCCAGAGTCTCACCACTCTGCTGCCGCTGTCCGACGACAGGTACGCCGCGTCTCCTTGACTCCTGCTTTCGTCCCACAGATGTTACCTTTTATTTCTGACCATTACCTCAAAACTCTAGTTTCATATACTAGACAACAGGGCTGTAGTACTCGGACTCGAGTCCAAGACCGGACTCGAGACCATGGTCTCGGACTTGTCTCGGACTCGCTAGTACACACATCGCACCTGTTTTAGCAGCACTTCACTGGTTACCAGTCCAGTATAGAATCCAGTTTAAAATCCTGGTTCTTGCTTTTAGAGCCCTGCAGGGTCCAGTTCCTTACTACATCTCTGAGTTGATACAGCTTCATACACCGGTCCGTAGTCTGAGGTCTTCAGGTCAGAGACTGGTAGTGGTTCCCCACACTCATTTTAAATCCAGAGGGGACCGTTTTTTCTTTATAAAGAATTTTATTGACGTTTTACAAGATACATGTTATCATACATTAGAGAGCAAAAATAAAGACAGCAGTCGGCAAATTACAAAACACGACATAGCTTACATTATAAAGTGCAGATAGTAGTTAAAGTGCATGTGCTAAAGGGCAAAATATAGACTAAAGTGCAAAAAGTACAAAACATTACAATTTAATAATGTCCCAAGGAAGTAGCTGACTTTTGTCCAGAACTTTTCTTCTTCTCAGCTCAGGAAGTATTTGCTTACAAACGTCATCGCTGGTTATGACAGTCTGTTGTATAGTCATACAGCACCTGGTCCTCCATAGCTTTAAACCCACTATACATACAGCACCTGGTCCTCCATAGCTTTAAACACACTATACATACAGCACCTGGTCCTCCATAGCTTTAAACCCACTATACATACAGCACCTGGTCCTCCATAGCTTTAAACACACTATACATACAGCACCTGGTCCTCCATAGCTTTAAACACACTATACATACAGCACCTGGTCCTCCATAGCTTTAAACCCACTATACATACAGCACCTGGTCCTCCATAGATTTAAACACACTATACATACAGCACCTGGTCCTCCATAGCTTTAAACACACTATACATACAGCACCTGGTCCTCCATAGTTTTAAACACACTATACATACAGCACCTGGTCCTCCATAGCTTTAAACACACTATACATACAGCACCTGGTCCTCCATAGCTTTAAACCCACTATACATACAGCACCTGGTCCTCCATAGTTTTAAACACACTATACATACAGCACCTGGTCCTCCATAGCTTTAAACCCACTATACATACAGCACCTGGTCCTCCATAGTTTTAAACACACTATACATACAGCACCTGGTCCTCCATAGCTTTAAACCCACTATACATACAGCACCTGGTCCTCCATAGCTTTAAACACACTACACATACAGCACCTGGTCCTCCATAGCTTTAAACACACTATACATACAGCACCTGGTCCTCCATAGCTTTAAACCCACTATACATACAGCACCTGGTCCTCCATAGTTTTAAACACACTATACATACAGCACCTGGTCCTCCATAGCTTTAAACCCACTATACATACAGCACCTGGTCCTCCATAGCTTTAAACACACTATACATACAGCACCTGGTCCTCCATAGCTTTAAACCCACTATACATACAGCACCTGGTCCTCCATAGCTTTAAACACACTATACATACAGCACCTGGTCCTCCATAGCTTTAAACCCACTATACATACAGCACCTGGTCCTCCATAGCTTTAAACACACTATACATACAGCACCTGGTCCTCCATAGCTTTAAACACACTACACATACAGCACCTGGTCCTCCATAGCTTTAAACACACTATACATACAGCACCTGGTCCTCCATAGCTTTAAACCCACTATACATACAGCACCTGGTCCTCCATAGCTTTAAACCCACTACACATACAGCACCTGGTCCTCCATAGCTTTAAACCCACTATACATACAGCACCTGGTCCTCCATAGCTTTAAACACACTATACATACAGCACCTGGTCCTCCATAGCTTTAAACACACTATACATATTATAATTTGTAATAGTTCTTTATCTCTCTCTAACACACTCTGGTCCATTATACAATACATTACACTTTTATAAGACACATTAAACTTCACACCACACACTTTGAGTTTGTCCCAGACTTCCTGTGCTCTAAAACAATCCATCAGGATCGGTTTTTCCCACCTAGACTGCGGGAGGCATTGCCTTCATTTCTACTTTGTGTGAATCCTGTTGATTCTTTTAAAAAGCAATTGAAGACGCTGCTATTCAAACAGGCGTTTAGTTAGAAGTGGGGTTTTTATGGTTTCTGTTTTTATGTTTTCCATTTGTTTTTAAAGTGTCTTATGCATTGTATTGTACTTTGTTGGTATTGTATTACATTTTACTGTGAAGCACTTTGTGATCTTTTATCTGTGAAAGGTGCTATACAAATAAACCTTACTACTTACTTACTAGTATTTGGACTTGTCTTGGTCTCGGCCACTGGTCTTTTTAACGTCCCGAAGCCTCGTCCCCACATCCACATCATCTCCCCCACTCTCCCTGATTTAATGTGCACAGAGACTTACAGTGGGTACGGAAAGTATTCAGACCCCTTTAAATTTTTCACTCTTTGTTTCATTGCAGGCATTTTCCAAAAATCAAAAAAGTTAATTTTATTTCTCAGTAATGTACACTCAGCACCCCATCTTGGACAGAAAAAAACAGAAATGTAGAAATTTTTGCAAATTTATTAAAAAACAAAAACTGAAATATCACATGGTCATAAGTATTCAGACCCTTTGTTCAGTATTTAGTAGAAGCACCCTTTTGATCTAATACAGCCATGAGTCGTTTTGGGAAAGATGCAACAAGTTTTTCACATCTGGATTTGGGTATCCTCTGCCATTCCTCCTTGCAGATCCTCTCCAGTTCTGTCAGGTTGGATGGTAAACGTTGGTGGACAGTCATTTTCAGGTCTCTCCAGAGATGCTCAATTGGGTTTAAGTCAGGGCTCTGGCTGGGCCATTCAAGAACAGCCACGGAGTTGTTGTGAAGCCACTCCTTCGTTATTTTAGCGGTGTGCTTAGGGTCATTGTCTTGTTGGAAGGTAAACCTTCGGCCCAGTCTGAGGTCCAGAGCACTCTGGAAAAGGTTTTCGTCCAGGATATCCCTGTACTTGGCCGCATTCATCTTTCCCTCGATTGCAACCAGTCGTCCTGTCCCTGCAGCTGAAAAACACCCCCACAGCATGATGCTGCCACCACCATGCTTCACTGTTGGGACTGTATTGGACAGGTGATGAGCAGTGCCTGGTTTTCTCCACACATACCGCTTAGAATTAAGGCCAAAAAGTTCTATCTTGGTCTCATCAGACCAGAGGATTTTATTTATCACCATCTTGGAGTCCTTCAGGTGTTTTTTAGCAAACTCCATGCGGGCTTTCATGTGTCTTGCACTGAGGAGAGGCTTCCTTCGGGCCACTCTGCCATAAAGCCCCGACTGGTGGATTGCTGCAGTGATGGTTGACTTACTACAACTTTCTCCCATCTCCCGACTGCATCTCTGGAGCTTAGCCACAGTGACCATTGGGTTCTT
>CM057260.1:14508451-14533451 GCA_029931835.1 Etheostoma nigrum
CTGCTCATCAGATACACACTCACACATCTACACACCTGCTCATCAGATACACACTCACACACATCTACACACCTGCTCATCAGATACACACTCACACACATCTACACACCTGCTCATCAGATACACACTCACACACATCTACACACCAGCTCATCAGATACACACTCACACATCTACACACCTGCTCATCAGATACACTCACACACATATACACACCTGCTCATCAGATACACACTCACACACATCTACACACCTGCTCATCAGATACACATCTACACACCTGCTCATCAGATACACACTCACACACATCTACACACCTGCTCATCAGATACACTCACACACATCTACACACCTGCTCATCAGATACACTCACACACATCTACACACCTGCTCATCAGATACACACTCACACACATCTACACACCTGCTCATCAGATACACATCTACACACCTGCTCATCAGATACACACTCACACACATCTACACACCTGCTCATCAGATACACACTCACACACATCTACACACCTGCTCATCAGATACACACTCACACACATCTACACACCTGCTCATCAGATACACACTCACACACATCTACACACCTGCTCATCAGATACACACTCACACACATCTACACACCTGCTCATCAGATACACACTCACACATCTACACACCTGCTCATCAGATACACACTCACACACACATCTCAGGGTTCACTGTCTTGCCCAAGGACACTTCGACATGGAACTGCAGGGCCAGGGATTGAACCACCAACCTTCCAACTGGCAGGCTCTACCACTGAGCCACAGTAAAAACACATTTCACATTATTAAAAAACCACAACAGCAAAAGGAAAAATACATTTCAGAAGCGTTTTAGGCCGTATCGCCTCATCTTTAAGATGAAACTCTAGCCCTGAGCACACGTCACTTCCTGAATGTGCAAAACAACAGAATACGTAAACAGAAGTGTTGTCGGCCGTCAATAAATTTATCGCTTTATCGATGCAGCATCATCCACGCCGGCGTCGACTTGTTTGAGTAATTTCAACCCCTTCTAGTTTTAAATGAGTTGAGAGACTCGTCATCTTTAACCTTTATAGTGTTGTCTTCACCTCCGGGACCCTCTCGTGTCCCTCGGGTCAAACTGACCCCGGGACTTATTTGGGGTTTTAAAACCAATTCTGAAATAAAATTTTACTTCATAATCTATTAACAAATATTGTCTTTATCTCAATTTCAAACAGCTGAGATAACATCTATGTTTAGGGAATGCATCAGTCTCTACTAGCACACAATTAAACATGGAAGTGGGGTTAGTTTTATGTCATAAGGTTATAATTCATGTTAAAAATCCACTATGGAAACAACATAAGTGTCATATCCAGAATAATGTTCTGAGTCAGGAATACATGTTTATCACAGGAAATAAGGTAAGGTCGTTGATTTTCAGGTAGAAAAACATTTAACTTGTTCCATTTTTCTTCTTGTAAAAATTGAAATGGGTCAATTCGACCTGAATACCAGACACGGGTTAATATTCCATAAGACGGAGTGTTGATTTTGACTTTAATTGTTTTCAGGGTGATGAAAAGCTGCATAACATTAATCCGAGGAAGCTTAAATATGAGGTAAGATCTTGGTTTTGGGGGTTATTATTAAAATGGTTAATAATCAATCTGTAATCCGACACGACGCTCTGTACCTTTCAGCATTACTTTTTAGAAATCTTCCTGTTATTTCTCAGATGCATGGTAAAGAAAAATGACATCTAAAGGAAAATGTGATTTTTAAATAAATGGTGAATGGGTTTCCTTCCTAAATCTTCAGGCTGAGCCAACACCGGAGTGCATAGACCAGACTTATGTAGTTTTATATTCTTATCACTCGGCCACATCAGCTTGGTTTGGCTTTTAGTTTGGTTGGAAGAGACTCGTGTCTCGGTCTGGACCGATCTGCCGGTGGTTTGATTCCGCCCCGTAGACCAGGCTGGGAACAGAAGGGGAATCACCAGATACGATATCATCACGATACGTATGCCACGATACGATATTGTTGCGATTTGTTTTTTGTTTTTTTTACATATTGCAAAATTCTGCGATATATTGTAATTTATAACCGTTTTTCCAACTTCTGATTTTTCCCCAATTTCTAATGACGTCCCTAAAAGGAAACTTAACATCTGTTTCATCTAAAAAGAAACATTTTTCTATTTGTTCATATCACTTCAATGTTATTAACGGGACAAACTGACAACACATATATATTATATATATAATATATAATAATAGATCCATACTTCGAGCCTGTGTATTGATACAGTATCGCCACTGAAAATATCTCGATATCCCCCCCCCCCCCACCGGATGGTTGGTCTGATTGGTTGAAGGACTATCCAATTGCTTACAGAGTCATTTGAACTACGCCGTTGATCACGCCTCTCGTGTAGACTCCTCAGACTAATGTTCAGCTTTAACCCTCATGTTGTCCTCATGTTGTCCTCATGTTGTCCTCATGTTGTCCTCATGTTGTCCCCATGTTGTCCTCATGTTGTCCTCATGTTGTCCTCATGTTGTCCCCATGTTGTCCCCATGTTGTCCTCATGTTGCCCTCATGTTGTCCCCATGTTGTCCTCATGTTGTCTTCATGTTGTCTTCATGTTGTCTTTATGTTGTCTTCATGTTGCCCTCATGTTGTCCTCATGTCGTCTTCATGTTGCCCTCATGTTGTCTTTATGTTGTCCTCATGTTGTCCTCATGTTGTCCTCATGTTGCCCTCATGTTGCCCTCATGTTGTCCTCCTGTTGTCTTCACGTTGTCCTCATGTTGTCCCCATGTTGTCCTCATGTTGTCCTATATCAATGTTCTTTTTAATTCTCCAAAATAACATGATTGATTCCACCCAACGCTCTTTGCCAAGTACAAATCTCTACTTTCATTAATTTTGGGGCGTCTTATTCAATTTTATAGAATTGTAAAACAAATGGAAGTGTTTTTGAAATAGTATTGAGTAAAAGTTGACATATTCCAGTCTGTGATTATCATCAACATCCATTCCTTTAATTTTAGTCTCAATAATTCCTAATTTCTGCTTTTCTAACTCAAACATTAAATGAGGTTTATTGACCATAAATTCAAAAAATAACTGTAAAACTAAAGTTAATGAGTTAGTGTTACGTAGTGTTGAAAACGTAGAAAAAAAGTGACAAACATTGAAAGAAAGAGTCAAAAGTGTTGCAAAAAGGGACAAAAACGTAAGAAGTTAAAAACGTAGGTACAAAAGCATCAACAAAAGTGTTGATTTTCAATTTTGACGGGAAGACAACACGAGGGTTAGAAGATTGAGCTTGGTCTGGTGATAGCCGCACTAGTATCGGTCTTAAAGATTTGGCAAATCGGCTCGTTGGAGACCCGAGGAAAAGGAAGCCCATTCTCCTCTTTTAGGATGGTAGCAAACCCGTGCATGAAAAGCAGAATTGACGGACAACAAAACACCTTGAAATGATCGTTAATGCAACATTTAATTTCAGAGAATGTGGAATCAAACATGGGTAAAATAGTATTTGCAGATGCCTATTTTTCAAATAAGGTGCAAGATGAGGAAGCTGAAGCAATTAAAGCTAACAAGCCATTTTATTTCTTTCTAGTTTCTTTTTAGAATACTTGAAGTGACACAGCAGCAAAAGGTAATAGTTTTACGTATCAGTCGCCTTCTGTGTGAAATAACTTAATATATTTATGTTAATTAATCTCATGAAAAAACATCCGGGTGTGTTAAGACCTTAAATCAGAAACTGAAAACAAAATATAGGAGTTCTGTGAACACAATCTAGTGAGTTACAAAGGATATAGTCATGAGAAGTATTTGCAAATGCTACTTCGCCCATGTTTGGTTAGATTTCGATAGTTTTTGAAGAGTTGAGAGTATTCTTTTGTACATTTGTCATTTTAATTTGCATGCCGAACCTCCTCACACTGTTAATGTTGAATCACCTTCAACTCGCCTGTGCACCTGGTGATGGAGGAACTGTAATTGTCATTGGGGTGGATTATGGACTTCAGTATAATTCAAAGAGCCTTCTTCACGATGTAGTCATGGACTCCCACCCCCCAACCCCCCCTCCCCTTGTGCACACAGAAAGCCTGCGGGTTGTGGTCTAGCTTCCTGCCTTCACCGGAGCTCGGGGCAAACTCCCCGCCTCAAATCCAGAAAAACATGTTCGAGAAACCACAGAACGACATCTTAAAACCTCACAGAGAAGAAGAACTTGAATCCACAGCTAATGTCTTGATTGAAACGAAGGAAGTGCATTACAGAGATGGCGACAAAAAGAAATTGTGGGAAGAAGAAGCGAGTATCCCTCCAGGAAAAGTGGGCCGAATTGTTGGTGAAATTGAACGTTGTACCTTTGGACGGCCTAAGTTTTGTGTCAGCCCGGCAAACACCGAGACCAAGAGAGTTGATGAAAATGAGAACAACACAAACGATTCTGGCTTCTGTGTTCTTGATGATGAAGAAGAAGTGATTGAAGAGCAAACGACAGAGCTGCTGGTAAATGGACGCTCTTCTTACTCAAAGGAGAAAGTCCAGCACCAAACATGTGATCCAGGGCTGGCACCAGATGTAGAAGTTCCCAATGATCAGTCGTCGAAGTCGCAGAGCTTTGTCTGTGATTCCAAAGAGGAGTCGAAGGAATCCATTAGTGGTCAAATAAAACAAGAGACTGAGACCGAAACTGAGGAAGTGGTGGTCAAAAGGAGCTGTTCCAAGGATGAGGTGAAAGATTCGGTTAGTGGTCAAATAAAGCAAGGGACAGACACCGAAACCGAGGAAGTGGTGGTCAAAAGGAGCTGTTTCAAAGAGGAGGTGAAGGAATCAGTTAGCGGTCAAATAAAGCAAGGGACAGACACCGAAACCGAGGAAGTGGCCGTCAAAAGGAGCTGTTCCAAGGATGAGGTGAAGGAATCAGTTAGCGGTCAAATAAAGCAAAGGACAGACACCGAAACCGAGGAAGTGGCCGTCAAAAGGAGCTGTTCCAAGGATGAGGTGAAGGAATCAGTTAGCGGTCAAATAAAGCAAGGGACAGACACAGAAACCGAGGAAGTGGCCGTCAAAAGGAGCTGTTCCAAGGATGAGGTGAAGGAATCAGTTAGCAGTCAAATAAAGCAAGGGACAGACACAGAAACCGAGGAAGTGGTGGTCAAAAGGAGCAATGTTTTGGGGTATTTTGCTGGAAAGATGTCCGAAGTGTACAAAAGTGCCGGTAGAAGGCTACAAGGCACACAGGACGTACTTCGAAATGTGCGAGCCAGTGATGTAAAGGTTGTGGTCTCTCAGTATGTGACCAAGATGTCCAAAGAGCTGCCACTGATTCATCAAATGCAGCTTAAACCGGAGCCAGAACCTCGCGTCCCTACAGAAGATAAAGTCTGCCCGGTTGGTCAGTCGGGGGATTTCACCCTTATGGCCCCGGGTTTATCAGGATGGCCTGATGGCTCCATGTCGTCTCTCAAAGACGCGTGTCCGGAAGTGTTTAACCAGGGGCTGGTCCGGCTGCCGCCGGCCTTGTCTCAGCTACAGTCCCTTTCCTCCCAGAATATGCTAGAGAAGTTGGGATCGGTGGCTCCTCAGATGGAAGTCGACAAGCTTTTGAGTATCTTCTGGCTCAAAACCGCCAGCCGTAAGCAGCCAATCCCTAAGCCTGGGTGCTTGCTTTTGTCCAAAAAGGACATAACGGTGCTGTCAACGAGTGACAACAATTCAGATGACACCATAGAAGTTTTTCACCACTTATATCTCCTGCAAATCAAGGAGGTCCAGATTAGTTTGGCCGGGCAGCACGTTCGCCTAATTGGCTGCACCGAAGACATCAGTTTTGGTCGTCTTTACCCACAGCAAAGATCTTACCCAGGAGTTCTGCAAGTCTTTGCTCAAGGGCCTTTCTCCGGGGAAGTTCTCTGAAGGGACTGGCGATCACCCGTTACTCTCCGACGACCTAATGGTCCTCTCGTTGGATTGGACGTTGAGCGTTCCTGACATCGCCCTGGACAACGGCGTTCACGTCACCTCCAGATTCAAGCGTGTCCTCGCAGACCTGCTCTACATCGTCCACGGGAACATGGACGATCCTGGCAAACTTTCTCTGGCACACGTCCGTCCTCTGCTCTACACCAGCGTCAAGCTCAAGAACTCTACCGACACCGTTTTCCAGTTCCTCCTGACGGACACGCACGTGGCTCTTCTCCGGGAGGACGGGGTCTTTCACCCGGTGCCGCGGGGCTCCAGTGTGGTCCCGGCCCAGCCCCAGTTTCAGGGACTCAAACTCCGCAAGCGTTCAGACATCCGATGCGTGCTCGTGAGGCAGAGCGACAACTGCCTGGTGGTCGAGCTCATGTTCACAGCTCACAGATCACAGACTCCGGGGAAGAAGCTGGAGTCCAGGCCTGAATCGGAGTTGCCCGCCATCTTTGATTCCAGTGATTCCAGTGATTCCTATAATCAGGGCGATTCCTGGAAGTTGACGTTTGGTTGTACGTCAGAAGCTGTGATGCTAGTCAATCATCTGTGCACCTGAGTGAAACACCCGAAGGCGTTTTCACCGTGATTCCTTTACAAATGCGAATTACTTTTGTCAAATATGTAAAAGAGAAATTATCAAGCGGGCTCTTTATTTGTTTTAGGATGAATTTTTGCTATTTGACGAAGAGAAAAAAACTCGAGATATTGTCTAAAGATGCTAAAAGCAGCTGAACTTTGATCCATTCAGATATGCAGCGGCACGAATGGGAGACACTAGGAAGAATGAATTTAAAAAGAGAGAAATTATCTTTGTCTTAGGATCTGTTGAATGAGTTTCTTCCATTTGACGAAGACAAAAAGTTCAAAGATGATGCAAAGTAAAAAAAATATTTTAAATTTTATTGTCATGTTTTTAAAAACTTTTTGTACATTTTTTTTCCCTGTTTTGATTCGGTTGTTTTGCACAAAGATGTTTTTTGTGAGGAAGACGCACAGATAATGTTATGTAACTAATTTCTTTAGGTAAAATGTAGTAAAAATGAGTGAAATGTGTGTATGAAAATGAAATGTTTTTGGCTTTGTTTACACTGTTTGTCGTG
The DNA here is from genome assembly GCA_029931835.1 of Etheostoma nigrum. Lineage (NCBI taxonomy): Eukaryota > Metazoa > Chordata > Actinopteri > Perciformes > Percidae > Etheostoma > Etheostoma nigrum. Next base: position 14,515,566 of record CM057260.1, read on the forward strand.
TTCTTCTTGTTTGATTTTTGGTCTTTTATGGTTCAAAGGGAGAATTTTGGTGTCACTGAATTGTTTGTAAGTTTTGCAGCTGCACTTTAAAAAATTATAATTGTGATCTGACGACTTGCACAAGATTTGTCATAATTACGTAGATTTTTGTATTGGAATTCATGTTTAATGTGTCTTTAAAAAGAAATGTGCAATGAAAATATTTTAATTGTTTAAAAAGGATAATAAAGATTGAACTTTCTATGATTCTTTTTGTCTGATTTTTATTTGCAATAGATAATAATCAACTCACTTGATAAGAATTATTGTAATCTTTGTCTGAGTCAACCCTTTACTCTCCAACTTCCTTCCTCCTCTTTTCCTCTCTCTCTCTTTCTCCCCGTGACTCCTCCGCAGCAGCAACTGGTCTCTCGTCCTCTCGGGACGGGCGCCGACGGCCTCCAGGAGCTCGTTAAGATTAGCCTTCCTCGTTACGTTGTCCGCGGGCAGGGGAAGGACGAGCACTTTGAGTTCGAGGTGAAGGTGAGTTCATCTTCATCTTCATCAGACCTTTAGGTTCTGATCTGTTCATCCTTACGTGTCGTCTGGTCTTTCATCGTGCCTTGCTTTGTGACTGTGTTGAAAAAAATCTTTAAATTCAGCTCATATGCTTGTAAATGTACACTTAAGTGTGTGTGTGTGTGTGTGTGTTGTTTTTATTGTTGAAAAAACATAAAATGTTTTTCTCCCAATTAACCCTTGTGTTGTCTTCCTATCAACCATGAAAAAAAAGTTCTTTTTCCGACATTTGTGTCACTTTTTCAATGTTGTGCGTGCTTTTTTTTTATGTGTTTTGGTGGGGGTTTTTTTTCAAGGTTTTTTGATATTTTTAACGTTGACATTTTCAGCGCTTATTTTGACGGCCCATTTTTTTTTTGTGACTGAAAATCAATTTGACCCGAGGACAACATGAGGGTTAAAGAATTATCCTAAATTTTAAGTCTTGGTAGTAACAACCAATGGGGGCTCTCCCTCCAGCACCAAACAGGAAGCAGCAGCCGGCTAAAGTAAAGGGGGGGCGGGGGGGTAAGCGGGCCTCCGCAAAGCTCCTATGGATCCATTTTAATGCCGTCACCCGCCGTTAGCATCCCATTGACTCCCATTCACTTTGACAGCCAATAACTTTCCATCTGAAGCGTTTAAAGACTCTATCTGTCCGTTGTGTATTTCTAAAGAAACACGACGATGTATAAAAGGCTCCGTTACCTTGTAGCTCACGTTATGGCTCCATAGCAGATATTTTTGTCAAAATAGGCTAACGATTGTGTCATAACCACGCGACTTACTGTGTCATAGTAGAAATGACCGTATATCAATCTTTACGGAGCGCCTGAGTTCAGTTTTTGACTGTTAGAAATGTGTAAATTCAGTTATTTTTATGGTAACAGTCACAGTTATGTGCTTATTGCTGAGGTCACAGGTGATGTAGTACTGGACACCCAGGTGTAATATACCCCCCCCCCCCCCCCACCCACACACACACACACACACACACACACACATAATAGACCTGGGACCTCCCCTCCCAATGCTGAAACCAAAGTTACGCCCTTTGGTTGAACTGCATTGTATTCAGAGATTATGTACTTGTGCAAGGGCGTAGGTTTAGTTGGGGACACACACACACATTATAACCGATATTACGTAAGTATGAAGGTAAATATGGTGCAAAAGTGAGAGAGCGTAGATGCGATGTGAGCACTTGTAAAACATGACTTGAGAGCTTGTAAAAAAAATCTGTACTCGTGTTTATTTTTATTTTTTTCACTTGAGTCACTTTTTCAGTACAACCACAACTCAGTGATTACAACCTCTCGAATCTGTCGCTGCAGCGTGCTCTCTCGCATCACACAGCGGCGAGTCTGCGCTCTCGACTTTTGCAACACTTCTTGCGGTACATTTGGTGCAAAACTAATTTGTACCTGTGGACTTAGTCTGTGGAGCTCTGAGCCAACAGGACGGCCGGGGACAGCAGGGTTTCTATCGCCAGATGAGGGGCAACTCTGTCCGGCTTATTTATGTAGCTTGAAAGCTAGCGTTAGCTAACTAGCAGCCAGCCCGCTTATAAATACTGTAAATACCTTTTAATTATCTCAACACTTTTTAACAGTCCAACTGAAACACTGGCGGTGAACTCTAGCTTGCTTGCTATTCCACCAACACTGGCGGTGGGCTCCAGGGGGGTTGTGCCGCTGCTACCGGGTCTGGAGCTCTCCGTGTCCCGCTGGAGATCAGATCACGTCGAGGTCGGCAGCGGAGCTTTCTAGCGACGTTTCCACGCTGGCCGAGCCCCACTGACTGCGGTCCGTCTGCGGCTGCAGAACCCTGGAGCTCACCGCCAGTGTTTCAGTTGGACTGTTAAAAAGTGTTGAGATAATTAAAAGGTATTAACAGTATTTAGAAGCGGGCTGGCTGCTAGTTAGCTAACGCTAGCTTTCAAGCTACATAAATAAGCCGGGCAGAGTTGCCCCTCATCTGGCGATAGAAACCCTGCTGTCCCCGGCCGTCCTGTTGGCTCAGAGCTCCACAGACTAAGTCCACAGGTACAAATTAGTTTTGCACCAAATGTATCGCAAGAAGTGTTGCAAAAGTCGAGAGCGCAGACTCGCCGCTGTGTGATGCGAGAGAGCACGCTGCAGCGACAGATTCGAGAGGTTGTAATCACTGAGTTGTGGTTGTACTGAAAAAGTGACTCAAGTGAAAAAAATAAAAATAAACACGAGTACAGATTTTTTTTACAAGCTCTCAAGTCATATTTTACAAGTGCTCACATCGCATCTACGCGCTCTCACTTTTGCACCATATTTACCTTCATACGTAAGGAGCGTAAGGTAGAGCGAGAATGCCAGGTGCGTTATGAGTGACGTCGAGTGGTTGAGCGAGAGAAACTAGAGCGAATGTCAGAGTAACTTAGTCTCCGAGTGAAAGCCGTGGAAGAAGAAACGGAGTTGGCACAGACGTTGAAAATTAAACAAAACAAAACACAGTGGCTCCATCTGCTCTTTGTTCTGCGGGTGAAGTGAAGGGTGGCCCCCCCGAAAGCATCGACCCTGGAGGGAATGTCTCCCGCGCGCCTGCTCTGCCAACTGAGCTAACCCGGCCACAAATATCACGATATTCTCGACCAAATACCTCGATGCCGATATCGCGGCGATGTTCTAGGGTTGACAACTGGTGCTTTAACAAAATATCTCAACACTTAGATTTTTGATAAATAATCATCAGTAATGTGGATACAATGACTACGTGGGGAAAAGTCAAATAACAGAGCAGCTACAACAGTCTGGTAAGAACAGGAAATGACATCACTTTACTGTAATGCAGCCTTTAAAACCAGGAAAAGACACTTATGTCATATTACAATAATATACATTAATATATTGCCCAGCAGCAAACGTCAAAAAAAGCAACAGAAACATTGAAAAATGTGTCTGAAAAGGTGAAGAGAGGGTTAAATGTGGAGGCCAAACGCTGTTGATAAACACGCTAAAAAGCGAGTCTAACACGCAATAACACGCCGGTAATGGCGTACGGATTGGCGTGTCATACATACGCCGTTTCATGACATCAGTCTCAAAACCAATCATACTTTTTGAGGGGGCTAAATCTACGTCTTCTAAATATTCTGGGGGGGGGGGGGGACTTGACGACATATCCCCTGCATCCCCCCCCCCAAAATCGTTGCCTATTTACAGTACATGTGTGTGTTGAAACGGCGTATGTAAAACATGCCAATTCATACGCCATTATTGGCGTGTTATCAAGACGCAGACTCGCTTTTTAGCGTGTATATCAACGCCGTTTGGCCTCCATTGACTTACATTACAAATAAAGTTACCCCTTGATATTGGATTTTATTTAAAGGTGACCTATTATATAGACTTTCTACCGTTGCAGATAAAGGCTTTTTAACCAAAAACTACACAACTGGACGTGTTTCAGTAGTAATGTGACCTGAAAATGGGGAAAATGACCGAGATCACAGCTTTCTTTTGCGTTAGCATGTAGCTACTTGTGAAAATGTAAATACTGCAGTAACGTTAGCTTAAAAAAGAAAGTAGAAACCTTTTAATGTGTCTAAAACATGTTTGAGAATTAAAAAATGGAAGTTTCACCCAGGAGACCGGGGATCAAAAGCGGCGAAAGTGGCATAACGCGGAAAGTGGCGGCAAGAGGCGGTAAAGTAGCATAACGCGGAAAGTGGCGGCAAGAGGCGGTAACGCGGAAAGACGAAGAAAGTTGCAAAAAAAGTTTCCGAGGCGAATAAAATGACTCGAGGCTGAGTGTTGCTATAGTAACCAATGAGGCTCAGGATGCTGCAGATGAAAATGGCCGGTGGATTTAAGACAAAATAATAATTTATTGAATGAATCTAATTTGAACATCAAACATGTCGGTAGCTTGTTGATGTTTACATCGTTAGTTCCTATCCGGTCGTTCAGCGGCTTCAGAGTGAAAACTCGTTACAGCGTACATTGATGTTAAAATGTTCCAGGTCGGCAGGACAGTCTGACGTGTTTTCGGTGTTCCGCTGTACGTTTTGTTGGTAAATGTGAGATATTCGAGTCACGAGCGTCTAGTCTTCAAATCAGAAACGAGGAAACGAATTTGGCGACCGCCCGTACTCACTCCCGCTCGGTCATTGGCTCTCAGAGTCACATGCTGATACAGAGTCTGGCTGTGGGGCTGTTGGGATTGGTTGACGTCGCGGGAAACTCCGGTTATTGGTCAAAATTGCGGGTCGCATCAAAGTCGCGGTGATTGGTTGAATTGGCGCAATCGTGAAAATCCTGGAGGGACTGATGCAGCGTAGACAAACTCTACTCAAAATGCGTCCAGATAACACGCTGCTCGGCTTTAGAAAGTCGGCGTGTCTGTGTACGCGACGTCATGATGTCATGTTGCGGCGCCGTGATGTCATGTTGCGGCGCCGTGATGTCATGTTGCAACGCCGTGATGTCATGTCGCGCCGTCATGTCGCAACGTCATGTCATGTCGCGACGTCGCGATGTCATGTTGCAACGTCGCGATGCCATGTCGCAACGTCGCGATGCCATGTCGCAACGTCGCGATGCCATGTCGCAACGTCGCGATGCCATGTCGCGCCGCCGTGATGTCATGTCGTGATGTCATGTCGCAACGCCACAATGTTATGTTGCGCAATGTTATGTCATGTTGCGATGTTGCGTTGCCACAATGTCATGTCGCGGCACCACAATGTCATGTTGCGATGTTGCGTTGCCACAATGTCATGTCGCAACGTTATGTCATGTTGCGATGTCGCGGCACCACAATGTCATGTTGCGACGCCATGATGTCATGTCGCGGCGCCGCGATGTCATGTTGCGACGCCATGATGTCATGTCGCGGCGCCGCGATGTCATGTTGCGACGCCATGATGTCATGTTGCGACGCCATGATGTCATGTTGCGACGCCATGATGTCATGTCGTGATGCCATGATGCCATGTCGCGGAGTGTGAAGGTCTGAGTGTAAATGTCTGGCTCTCTTTGATCAGATCACTGTGATGGAGGAGACGTGGACCGTGTTCAGGCGTTACAGTCGCTTCCTGGAAATGCACAAGAGCCTCAAATTAAAATATCCAGAGGTGAGAGAGTTTGACAACTATTTGGCGTGTTGAGACGTTTTGCCGGGGGACAAGTGTCTCAGACTCAGCTGTATGAGGGCGCTTGTATGATGTCACTAACCGTGTGTGTGATGTCTCTGCTCCAGCTGACGGCTCTCGAGTTCCCGCCCAAGAAACTGTTTGGAAACAGAGACGAGCGGATGGTCGCTGAGCGCCGGAATCAGCTGGAGGCAAGATTTCAATTATATACTGTATCTGAAGTCTCTTTTATATAGACCTTAGTGGTCCCTAATACTGGATCTGAAGTCTCTTTTATATAGACCTTAGTGGTCCCCTAATACTGTATCTGAAGTCTCTTTTATATAGACTTTAGTGGTCCCATAATACTGTATCTGAAGTCTCTTTTATATAGACCTGAGTGGTCCCCTAATACTGTATCTGAAGTCTCTTTTATATAGACCTTAGTGGTCCCTAATACTGTATCTGAAGTCTCTTTTATATAGACCTTAGTGGTCCCATAATACTGTATCTGAAGTCTCTTTTATATAGACCTTAGTGGTCCCTAATACTGTATCTGAAGTCTCTTTTATATAGACCTTAGTGGTCCCCTAATACTGTATCTGAAGTCTCTTTTATATAGACCTTAGTGGTCCCCTAATACTGTATCTGAAGTCTCTTTTATATAGACCTTAGTGGTCCCTAATACTGTATCTGAAGTCTCTTTTATATAGACCTTAGTGGTCCCTAATACTGTATCTGAAGTCTTTTATATAGACCCTAGTGGTCCCCTAATACTGTATCTGAAGTCTCTTTTATATAGACTTTAGTGGTCCCATAATACTGTATCTGAAGTCTCTTTAATATAGACCTTAGTGGTCCCATAATACTGTATCTGAAGTCTCTTTTATATAGACCTTAGTGGTCCCTAATACTGTATCTGAAGTCTCTTTTATATAGACCTTAGTGGTCCCTAATACTGTATCTGAAGTCTCTTTTATATAGACCCTAGTGGTCCCCTAATACTGTATCTGAAGTCTCTTTTATATAGACCTTAGTGGTCCCTAATATTGTATCTGAAGTCTCTTTTATATAGACCTTAGTGGTCCCATAATACTGTATCTGAAGTCTCTTTTATATAGACCTTAGTGGTCCCTAATACTGTATCTGAAGTCTCTTTATATAGACCTTAGTGGTCCCTAATACTGTATCTGAAGTCTCTTTTATATAGACCTTAGTGGTCCCTAATACTGTATCTGAAGTCTCTTTTATATAGACCTTAGTGGTCCCTAATACTGTATCTTGTGTCTCTGCAGCGCTACCTGAGGAACTTGTTCCGCGTGATGCTCTCGTCCTCCAGCTCTCCTCTCCGAGCCGACGCAGACGGCGGTCTCCGTCTCACCAAACACGCCATCTGTGAGTTCTCGTCCTTCTTCAAGAAGGGCGTCTTCGAGTACAGCAGCCACGGCACCGGCTGAGAAAACACTTTCTTCTCCAAACCAAACGGAAAAAACTCTTTGTGCCTTTTTCCTCGGGAGGATCAGAAGACCAAAGAGCAGGAAGAACTCGCAGGTCAGGTGACTGAAGGTCGCGGGGGGGGGGGCTCCACCTGAAGGCTGTATTTATTAGAGTGCGTCAGTTCTCACAGGCGCGTGTGTGTGTGCGCGCATCTGTGCGCATGTGTGTGTGTGTGGGTGTGTGTCTCTGCGGGCGCATATGTGTCTCTGTTTGTGTGTCTGCATGTGTGTGTGTGTTTCTGTCTGTCTGTCTGTCTGTGTGTGTGCGTGTGTGTGTGTGTGTGTCTGTGTGTGGAGATGTCCAGCCTGTACCTTATCATTAATGTTCCACTCTGTTTTAAAGAGTTAAATTGAACGCTAACGGCCGCCAACGCGTCCCTGAAACCCTTTCATCTGAAGGTTAGATCATCTGAAGGTTAGATCATCTGAAGGTTAGTTCATCTGAAGGTTAGATCATCTGAAGGTTAGTTCATCTGAAGGTTAGATCATCTGAAGGTTAGTTCATCTGAAGGTTAGATCATCTGAAGATCATCTGAAGGTTAGATCATCTGAAGGTTAGATCATCTGAAGGTTAGTTCATCTGAAGGTTAGATCATCTGAAGGTTAGATCATCTGAAGGTTAGATCATCTGAAGGTTAGTTCATCTGAAGGTTAGATCATCTGAAGGTTAGATCATCTGAAGGTTAGATCATCTGAAGGTTAGATCATCTGAAGGTTAGATCATCTGAAGGTTAGTTCATCTGAAGGTTAGATCATCTGAAGGTTAGATCATCTGAAGGTTAGTTCATCTGAAGGTTAGATCATCTGAAGGTTAGATCATCTGAAGGTTAGTTCATCTGAAGGTTAGTTCATCTGAAGGTTAGATCATCTGAAGGTTAGTTCATCTGAAGATCAGATCATCTGAAGGTTAGTTCATCTGAAGGTTAGATCATCTGAAGGTTAGATCATCTGAAGGTTAGATCATCTGAAGGTTAGTTCATCTGAAGGTTAGATCATCTGAAGGTTAGATCATCTGAAGGTTAGATCATCTGAAGGTTAGATCATCTGAAGGTTAGTTCATCTGAAGGTTAGATCATCTGAAGGTTAGTTCATCTGAAGGTTAGATCATCTGAAGGTTAGATCATCTGAAGGTTAGTTCATCTGAAGGTTAGTTCATCTGAAGGTTAGATCATCTGAAGGTTAGATCATTTGAAGGTTTTGCTGAAGCGACAACGTCGATTATTTAAATGTTCATCTTCTTGAAGATGTTTCTCTCCATTAAAATAACACAACCAACGCAATATCTTCCGACTGTTAAAGGTGCGCCATGAGTTCCTCGTGGTCGCTTCTGACGATCCGAGTAAATTCAAAATAAATCAGAGCCCCCACCCTACCAATCAGATTCTAGGATGTTTTTCCACTTAGCACACGTATGCAGAAACAAATCATTCATAATATTTTGTCCCGCCGGCAACTCTGCAACATGTATTTCAGAGCCGAAGTGATTTAGTTTTCCAATAACTCTAATAAATCAGTTGTTCTAGGCGATCGGGTCCTGAAGTCTTCCAGAGTCTGGCGGCGGCAGCTCCGTGACCAGGAGACGGTTTTGGGGTTTTTTGACACTAGTCGGGTATAATTTGCCTCAACGTGAACAGCCAATCGGCTGTTTTGCTTTATCCATAACCCTTGTGTTGCCCTTCGTGTCTCGGGGACTCGTCTGGTTTATTTAACGCGTTCGAGGTCAGGACGGGTCTCGGGACCCCGAAGGGCGAGGCCCCCACCGGCTCAACGCCAGGCCAATACTAACTGAACGGGTCCCGGTGACCCGAAGGACAACACAAGGGGTAAGCCATAGTGTGTGTGTGTGTGTATACAGTGTAAATGTTAATATAGTTTTTCTATGCGATGCCTGTATGTAAACTGTTGACATTGAATGTCAGTAAAGAGAATGTACCGAAACATTCAGACTGGCCTTTTCTTTTCCAGGTGAACACAAGCTATTTAAAGGAATAGTTCAACTTATTTAGAAATATGTTTATTTTGATTTATTTAACCCTCATGTTGTCCTCGGGTCAAATTGACCAGTTGTCCTATATCAATGTTCTTTTTAATTCCCCAAAATAACATAACAAAAGATAAACAAAGTGGTGGAGCGAGCTAGAGAAAAAAGAGAGAGAGAGCTGTGCTATTGTTAGATAAACAAAGTGGTGGAGCGAGCTAGAAAAAGAACAGAGAGAGAGAGAGCTGTGCCAACGTTAGATAAACAAAGTGGTGGAGCGAGCTAGAGAAAGAACAGAGAGCGGTGCTAACGTTAGATAAACAAAGTGGTGGAGCGAGCTAGAGGAAGAACAGAGAGCGGTGCTAACGTTAGATAAACAAAGTGGTGGAGCGAGCTAGAGGAAGAACAGAGAGCGGTGCTAACGTTAGATAAACAAAGTGGTGGAGCGAGCTAGAGGAAGAACAGAGCGGTGCTAACGTTAGATAAACAAAGTGGTGGAGCGAGCTAGAGAGAGAACAGAGAGCTGTGCTAACGTTAGATAAACAAAGTGGTGGAGCGAGCTAGAGGAAGAACAGAGAGCGGTGCTAACGTTAGATAAACAAAGTGGTGGAGCGAGCTAGAGAGAGAAGTCCTTCTCCTGGCCACCTGACTGGAAAAGTTCTTCATAAAACGTGTCGGACATCATCACATTTTTTATACTTTTTTATTGATTTGCATCAGTGAGCTACAGGACGGCGTCTTTCAAAACACGACCTGTACGAAAGAGAGAGAGAACAAAACGACTGCGTCGTCGTACCCGGCACTTCTGAAAATGAGTCTCCGTCCCCGAGACGCCCACGATGACGACACATGCATGGACCAATCACTGAAGAGATGTCTTTATTTAAGAATATTCTCACATAAAGTCACATTGGACGGGGAAATTCCTAAAAGGAGTTCACATTTGATCATAAAGCATTTTCAACGGAATACATTTTGTAAATGATAGTTTTCTACCATGTCTTAATTACAAATGTTAAACCGGTGTTCTGTTATCTATCTATCTGTATCTGTATCTATCTGTCTCTCTCTATCTCTGTCTGTCGCTTTGTCTGTCTATCTCTCTCTGTCTCTATCTATCTATCTAGATATAACCCTAGATTTTTACTGTCCAAGCGATACCATTTGATTAACAGTTCATCAGCAAACATCTCAAACATTCTTCCTTTGAAAGATAGACGCATCACGTCTCCGTCTCCGTAGCGGCGTCTCCGGACCACGTGAGAGACGTCTGGAACAACTGGGAGAGGACGAGGGTGTCCAGGGTTCAGCCCCTGAAATGGGGTTGCGTTGCGCCTGAGTTGTGTGCCCAGAAAAACGCGAGTATGCGATCTTATAATTCAACGCATAATCAGCCGAGGGCTTCATTTATTTCAAATTACGCGTCGCACTTTCGGCGGATAAATCGCAGATTTCCGCGCAAAATAACGCAGGGCTTGCAGGATGTCATAATCCCGCATTTTTGTTGCAAAAAAGTCTCAAATATCTCAGCAGAAAGTTGAAAAATGTTGCGTTCACTTCACACAAGACCAGCCGTTTTCCCCTGTTACCATGGGAACGTTATGAAGTGATGTAATTACGCAAAAGTCTTTTTCATCAAACCGCCGTTTTTCCAAGTTCCTGCACTCACATGGCATAAATATCCGGCATATTCATCGTATTTTTTTAAGAAATCGTGCTGCATAATCAAGGATTTTTGCAACAATCACACACGGACATGTCTCTGCTGATTGGGTATCATCTGGGACACGGCCACCCAACGAGAGAAAACAGAACTCGACGCCCGTTGCACATTCAACCAGGAAACCATAGCAACACGCTGCACACCGTTTTGAGGTTGAACGTGCCCCAGGAGTGAGATACAAACCGAAAATATGTAGAACAAAGAGAAGAAGTGCAGCCGTGCAGTGGCTCGAATAAGTTCCCCCCCCCCCCCCCTAAAGGTGATTAAAAAGAGGAATAAAAAAACATCTTTTGGAAATTGATCTTAATGCCTTAATTAAAAACAAAATTAGGAAAATCTGACCTTTAAGGACACCATTTTTCTTTGTGAATGAATAAATTAATGTTCTTCCTTAAAATACAGGGGCATAAGTATACACCCCCCTATGTTAAAATACAGGGGCATAAGTATACACCCCCCTATGTTAAAATACAGGGGGCATAAGTATACACCCCCCTATGTTAAAATACAGGGGGCATAAGTATACACCCCCCTATGTTAAAATACAGGGGGCATAAGTATACACCCCCCTATGTTAAAATACAGGGGTATAAGTATACACCCCCCTATGTTAAAATACAGGGGGCATAAGTATACACCCCCCTATGTTAAAATACAGGGGCATAAGTATACACCCCCCTATGTTAAAATACAGGGGGCATAAGTATACACCCCCCTATGTTAAAATACAGGGGGCATAAGTATACACCCCCTATGTTAAAATACAGGGGCATAAGTATACACCCCCTTATGTTAAAATACAGGGGGCATAAGTATACACCCCCCTATGTTAAAATACAGGGGGCATAAGTATACACCCCCTATGTTAAAATACAGGGGCATAAGTATACACCCCCTTATGTTAAAATACAGGGGGCATAAGTATACACCCCCCTATGTTAAAATACAGGGGGCATAAGTATACACCCCCCTATGTTAAAATACAGGGGGCATAAGTATACACCCCCCTATGTTAAAATACAGGGGCATAAGTATACACCCCCCTATGTTAAAATACAGGGGGCATAAGTATACACCCCCCTATGTTAAAATACAGGGGGCATAAGTATACACCCCCTATGTTAAAATACAGGGGCATAAGTATACACCCCCTTATGTTAAAATACAGGGGGCATAAGTATACACCCCCCTATGTTAAAATACAGGGGGCATAAGTATACACCCCCCTATGTTAAAATACAGGGGGCATAAGTATACACCCCCCTATGTTAAAATACAGGGGCATAAGTATACACCCCCCTATGTTAAAATACAGGGGGCATAAGTATACACCCCCCTATGTTAAAATACAGGGGGCATAAGTATACACCCCCTATGTTAAAATACAGGGGCATAAGTATACACCCCCTTATGTTAAAATACAGGGGGCATAAGTATACACCCCCCTATGTTAAAATACAGGGGGCATAAGTATACACCCCCTATGTTAAAATACAGGGGCATAAGTATACACCCCTATGTTAAAATACAGGAGGCATAAGTATACACCCCCTATGTTAAAATACAGGGGCATAAGTATACACCCCCTATGTTAAAATACAGGGGCATAAGTATACACCCCCTATGTTAAAATACAGGGGGCATATGTATACACCCCCCTATGTTAAAATACAGGGGGCATATGTATACACAGTGAAATAACATACAGTTATTTCATGGATCAGGATACTATTGATTAAAATCCCTCCCCCCCCCCCCAAAACATCACCACTGTAGATCTGATAACGGGGAGGTAGAGCGCAGGTGACACGTGGGGGAGTTCAGTGTCTGGAGGCCGGTCCCGGAGAGGTCCGTCCCCCGAGGATCTGCTCCGATGGCCGGAAGGAGAAGTGGTCCGGAGGGACTCCCGAAGCCTTCAGCGTCCCCCGACAGCTCTGCAGCAGCGCGTCGTACTCCTGCAGGTCACATCACAGTCACGCATCTTCCTTCAGCTGACAGACAATAACCCTCGGTCCCCCCTTCCCCCCCAAAAATCAAGCGTAAAGAAACAAACTGACCTTACAGTCTCGAGCCAAGTCGCTCTGCAAGGCGTCGATGGAGGCTTGTTTCGACTTCAGTAAGTCCTACAAGCAGGAGAAACACGGTTCAGACCTTTGTTCTGGAAGCTCACACACACATGTCACGAAATGTATTCGTCAACCAATTCCTAGACTGTCATAATGTACACAGACTGGATCTTTTTCAGGGTCACACATTTAGGACACAGCAATAACAACACTGGCTTTAGCCGGTTTCTCAATTCAATTTTATTTATAGTATCAATTCATAACAACAGTTATCTTGAGACCCTTTACAGATAGAGCAGGTCTAGACCGCTCTATAATTTACAGATAGAGCAGGTCTAGACCGCTCTATAATTTACAGATAGAGCAGGTCTAGACCACTCTATAATTTACAGATAGAGCAGGTCTAGACCGCTCTATAATTTACAGATAGAGTAGGTCTAGACCACTCACATGTTCACATGTTGGGCATTAGTCTGAGACAGTGGAATCGCTTGAAGTCGCTTGGTGGAAGGTCGGCATTATCGACTAAAAGACTGCAGCCCTACTAACATTAGACTGTAATCTATGTGGCTTGAGTTGGATACAGGAGTTTGTCATCCGCATAAATCAGGATATTATAAACTGTAAATAATAGAGGATCCAGCACAGAACCCTGTGGTATCCCCGCCTTTTTTCTAATTTCTTTTCCACCTTTTTTGTCAACTTCTTTCGAGTTTGTCGACTTTTTCGTCAGCCTATTTTGGCCTTAGATCTTTCTCTCTTTTTAACTGTAATTAGTTAAAAAGAGAGAAACTTTATAATAAGTTTTGTCGCATTTATTTCGCCTTATTTTGTAGTCCAGTCACCAACTGTCAAGTCTTAAGTCCCCAGAGTTTGAGCCAGTCCAAGTCCCCAAAGAAGAGTCCGAATTGAGTCACCAGTACCTGAGTTTGAGTCCGAATCAAGTCTCAAGCCCCTTGTGTTTGAGTCAATCACTATATGAGAGTCCGCATCCCAATACGTCCCAAATCCTTTTAGTGAAATACAGACACACTTCACACTTGACGTTTAGCCATTAGCATTTTAATGTGTTTAATGTGCAGCTACTAGCTAACGCTAGGCTAACGTTACTTGCTGCCAAGTGTGAGTAAGTTTTAACTTGAGTTAAATCCTCAAGTCCGAGTCAGAGTCATCAGCGTGCGAGCCCAAGTTGAGTCACAAGTCCAGAGAATTGTGACTTGAGTCCGAGACCAGGACTCGAGTACTCCATCACTGCTCCACGGTGTATGAAAAGGAGAACATCCGTACAGATCGCCAGTTATTCTGTCAGTCAAATGAGCTAAAAAACGTGGCCACAACCCTGGATTTAGTTTTATATCTCACCTCGAGTTTGTTTGCGGCGCTGCCGCCCGCATTCTGGTCGACGTTGGAGGCCGACAGCGCGGCGAGGAGCTGCGCTTCCTTCTTCTCCACAATTTCTGTCAGCGCCGCAAACTTCCTCTCAAGCAGCAACTCTTTCAGTCCGCACTTCTGCTGCACCTCCAGGATGGCCTCCGTCTGCGCCTTCAGCAGATCGTCCCGCTCCTGCTGAACCTGAAAACATGCACAACCAGCGTTTTCCAGAGGTTTGGGGAAGACTTAAATTATATTAGCCCATATTCTGCTCATTTTCAGGTTCATAATTGTATTTTGAGGTTGTACCAGAATAGGTTTCCATGGTTTTATTTTCTAAAAACACCATATTTTTGTTGTACAGCACATTGCTGCAGATCCTGTTTTCACCCTGTGTGTTTAGGTCTGTTTTATCTCCAGAGTGAGACATCTCTCTAGTTTTATCTCCAGAGTGAGACATCTCACTAGTTTTATCTCCAGAGTGAGACATCTCACTAGTTTTATCTCCAGAGTGAGACATCTCCCTTCTATCCTATCTTTGTTGGGAGCTGCACATGCTCAGTAGCTCGGTAAGATCCCATCAGCTGATAACTCTTTCTCCAGCTTTGGTCAGTCCAAGGCAGGATCAGCTGGGAGACTTCTTCTAGACCAGGGACACAACAGGGACAGGAAGTAGAACAGGGACAGGAAGTAGTTCTTTTGGAGATTATGGTCAACTAGTGGGTGTTGGAGCAGTGTTTTCCATTGAGAACGAGCTAGCATGCTACGGTTAGCCACCTCGTCTCTAGTGACGTAGAAAGCCGTGCAGATGTTGGACAGCTCACCCGGAGACTGAAGACAGAGGACATTCAGAAACCGGATCAGAGGACATTCAGAAACCAGATCGGGGGGGTGGGGAACTCGTGACTTCATTAGTTTACCTTCTCAAACGCCTGCAGCAGCAGCTCGTGCTCCACCGTCAGGTCTCTCAGCTCCTTCTCCGTCACCTTCACTCGAGCTCTACTCGTCTGTCAGACACAATAACCAAAAAGTTAGCATCATAAAGTTATTTTTAGCATTCACCAGTAACGCTAGCCGTATAGATAGATGACTAAGCTAATGCTAAATTAGCCAGCTACTACACTATGGTGACCGGACGTCCCCGGTTTCCGGGGACAGTTCCCGGTTTTCACTGTGACTGACAGACCCGAAACTGGAATGAAAGAAAGAAAACTCTGACCAAACGGAGCCGATCGAGCAGCGCTGCTCAGAGCTCAGAGATGTTTTAGAAAGCCGTATTTTACCATGCTAAAATCACTGATTATTTACATGGAGTCTGGTGGAGATATGCTGCTCTATACATGCTAAAATCACTGATTATTTACATGGAGTCTGGTGGAGATATGCTGCTCTATACATGCTAAAATCACTGATTATTTTCATGGAGTCTGGTGGGTTTAGAGAACACAATTTCAATTTTCTTAAACTACACCCCTGTTCGTCTCTGTGTGTGAGTGTGTATCTGATGAGCAGGGGACAGGCAGCTAGCGAGGAGATGTTTTTTGTTTTTTACAGTGTGTTCAGGGGACAGGCAGCTAGCAGATAGTGAGATGTTTTTTACAGTGTGTTCAGGGGACAGGCAGCTAGCAGATAGTGAGGAGATGTTTTTACAGTGTGTTCTGGGAACAGGCAACTAGCAGATAGTGAGGAGATGTTTTTTACAGTGTGTTCAGGGGACAGGCAGCTAGCAGATAGTGAGATGTTTTTTACAGTGTGTTCTGGGGACAAGTAGCTAGCAGATAGTGAGGAGATGTTTTTACGGTGTGTTCAGGGGACAGGCAGCTAGCAGATAGTGAGGAGATGTTTTTACAGTGTGTTCAGGGGACAGGCAGCTAGCAGATAGTGAGGAGATGTTTTTTACAGTGTGTTCAGGCGACAGGCAGCTAGCAGATAGTGAGGAGATGTTTTTTACAGTGTGTTCAGGGGACAGGCAGCTAGCAGATAGTGAGATGTTTTTTACAGTGTGTTCAGGGGACAGGCAGCTAGCAGATAGTGAGGAGATGTTTTTTACAGTGTGTTCTGGGGACAGGCAGCTAGCAGATAGTGAGATGTTTTTTACAGTGTGTTTAGGTGACAGGCAGCTAGCAGACAGTGAGGAGATGTTTTTTACAGTGTGTTTAGGTGACAGGCAGCTAGCAGATAGTGAGATGTTTTTTACAGTGTGTTCTAGGTGAACAGGCAGCTAGCAGATAGTGAGATGTTTTTTACAGTGTGTTCAGGGGACAGGCAGCTAGCAGATAGTGAGGAGATGTTTTTTACAGTGTGTTCAGGGGACAGGCAGCTAGCAGATAGTGAGATGTTTTTTACAGTGTGTTCTGGGGACAGGCAGCTAGCAGATAGTGAGGAGATGTTTTTACAGTGTGTTCTGGGGACAGGCAGCTAGCAGATAGTGAGGATGATGTTTTTACAGTGTGTTCTGGGGACAGGCAGCTAGCAGATAGTGAGGAGATGTTTTTTACAGTGTGTTTAGGTGACAGGCAGCTAGCAGACAGTGAGGAGATGTTTTTTACAGTGTGTTTAGGTGACAGGCAGCTAGCAGATAGTGAGATGTTTTTTACAGTGTGTTTAGGTGACAGGCAGCTAGCAGATAGTGAGGATGATGTTTTTACAGTGTGTTCAGGGGACAGGCAGCTAGCAGATAGTGAGGAGATGTTTTTTACAGTGTGTTCAGGGGACAGGCAGCTAGCAGATAGTGAGGAGATGTTTTTTACAGTGTGTTCTGGGGACAGGCAGCTAGCAGATAGTGAGGATGATGTTTTTACAGTGTGTTCTGGGGACAGGCAGCTAGCAGATAGTGAGATGTTTTTTACAGTGTGTTCTGGGGACAGGCAGCTAGCAGATAGTGAGATGTTTTTTACAGTGTGTTTAGGTGACAGGCAGCTAGCAGACAGTGAGGAGATGTTTTTTACAGTGTGTTTAGGTGACAGGCAGCTAGCAGATAGTGAGATGTTTTTTACAGTGTGTTCAGGGGACAGGCAGCTAGCAGATAGTGAGATGTTTTTTACAGTGTGTTTAGGTGACAGGCAGCTAGCAGATAGTGAGATGTTTTTTACAGTGTGTTCAGGGGACAGGCAGCTAGCAGATAGTGAGATGTTTTTTACAGTGTGTTCAGGGGACAGGCAGCTAGCAGATAGTGAGATGTCTTACGGCTTCATTTCCCCCGTTCACCACACCTGTACCTAAGTTAAGATCGAGATGCTAAATGCTTTGTGAACGCACCGCCATCTTGGCCTTGGCCTGGTCGTAGTCGTCCAGCTGTCTCCGGAGCTCGGGCAGCCGCCGCTGGACGTCCTGCAGAGACCCGCTCAGGCGCTCGTTCTCCTGCTCGGCCGCCGAGAGCTCTCTGTCCACTCGCGCCTGCCGCGTCGTCGCCTCCGCGAGTTCATCCTGTCAAACATAAATATATAGAGTATATAACAAGAGAATCCTTAAAAATAATAATGTATACTTTATTAATCCCGCAAGGGGAAATTACAATGTTTTCTCTCTGTTGTTATAAATATTAGACAAACAGTTAAGGTTATTAATAGACAGTTGAGAAAAAATGAATAAAATAAATAAATAATATA
>CM057260.1:14545951-14585951 GCA_029931835.1 Etheostoma nigrum
TTTTAAAACCTATTTAACACGTTAGGACGTGTGTGTGTGTCTGTCTGTGTGTGTGTGTGTCTGAGAGAGAGGGAGACAGATAGATGTCGACAGACAGACATACAGAGTATGGTTACCTGGTTACTAAGGACCAATAGGAAGCCTTTCATCTCTGTGATGTCATCTCTTTGATCTGTAATCAGTTAACGATGCACCTGGCACCTGCTGTCACCAGCTATTCAGATACTGAACAAGCTCTCAAACAAATGATCATATCATCAAAGGGATATTAGCTATCAATAAAATAAGGTTCTAGTGGGCACCAGAAGGCCTTTTTGGACGTATTGATATTAAATGTATGTGGATAAACTTAAAAATGTGGGCGTATCAGCGATGTAAAAAAGTGCTTTGCTCTGCGTTTTGCTCAGAAATGTGGACGATGTTTAACATGGCAGTGGATGGAGGAAGATTTGGAACTCTTGTCATTTGAAAGGTCGCTGAGCAAAAAGTATAATTCATATTGCATAAAAAAAAAAAAAAAACATTATTACATTAGCTGAAACTAGACAAGAATACCTACGTTTTGATGTATAAATTGCCCATGACAAGTTAGAATTGTTGGCGTGGGAGCAAGTTATAGAGAGAGAATCAAGATGATTTTTTTAATCTCCCCACTCTGTCCTCCACTCTAGCTCTCAACATTCCGCCACATACACACACATTAGAAAATCTGAGACGGTCTGAAAACGGGACGATACGTAAACTGTGATTTGGGAGAAACCGTGCTTGATATCTGAACGCCCATTCAGCCCAATAAACGCCAACGTCTTGTCTTCGGTTTAAACTTTTAATCATGTTTCTATGTTAAAGTATGGCGATACAGCATGGCACCAAAGAGGGGGCGTTTTGAGCGATGTTGAGCGATTTACAGAACATTTCCCATTAAACTCAATGAGAGATTTTTTGCAGTTTTTTTGCAGATTTCGTGAAAACCGCGCGGCAAATCTCTTAGAAAAGTCATAGCACACCATTCCCAATCATTACACACGTTTTGATGTATTTTGTGTGTGCGTGTTGGCAACGCTCTGGGACTAGTAGAGGGACAAAAATCTGGCGGAATAATAATAATAAGTATGGGCAATAATAGTCATTGCACTGAAAAAATTACACAACCACTAATTCAGATCATGACAACTGGCAGGTTGATAACACAACACAAGAATCCTACACAGTAGACACAGGTGGACCAACCCGTACTCACTCCGAGCTCGTAAAATACCGACGTATGGACAGCCAATTCAATTTTATTTATAGTTTCAAATCATAACAAGAGTTATATTGAGACACTTTACAGATAGAGCAGGTCTAGACCGCTCTATAATTTACAGATAGAGCAGATCTAGACCGCTCTATAATTTACAGATAGAGCAGGTCTAGACCACTCTATAATTTACAGATAGAGCAGGTCTAGACCGCGCTATAATTTACAGATAGAGCAGGTCTCGACCGCTCTATAATTTACAGATAGAGCAGATCTAGACCGCTCTATAATTTACAGATAGAGCAGGTCTAGACCACTCTATAATTTACAGATAGAGCAGGTCTAGACCACTCTATAATTTACAGATAGAGCAGGTCTAGACCGCGCTATAATTTACAGATAGAGCAGATCTAGACCGCTCTATAATTTACAGATAGAGCAGGTCTAGACCACTTTGTGCAATTTTGTAAGAGAGTTAGCTAAGTTCAACACAAGCGATTTGACATGAAAAGGTCAAAAGAGGAAGCTGCATAGTAGATTTTTTCAATTGTGTCAAATATCCAACGTCCAATATAAAACCAACTTTACCACAGTCACTTCATAACGTTCTGAAAAATGCAACTTCCGCATAAATATGCAGACTTTGGCTGATGTGATCACATGATCACGTTTTTCCGGAGGACCTCGACCCTGTTCAGCACTTTGGTCAACTGTTGTTGTTTTTAAATGTGCTATAGAAATAAAACTGACATTGATATTGACTGTCCAAAACTACTTTTTCTACTTGGTATCTTACAATCCCCTCTTGTAGATGAATTTACTGAGCGGAGGGGCAGTCTGTTGGCTTGGTAACAGCGCTGTGCAGGTTATTACTGGGTGGCGTGGAGGCGCTCGGCGGCTCACTGATGCTCGTCCGGTAGGATGGACTTTCAAAATAAGAGTCCTTCCCTCTTGGCTGCACCACGTTGGCTTTCATCTCTTCATAAATCGGCTCGTTGGTTCCAGGTTTGTCCGGGTTGTCGTTGGGAGTGCTTCTCTCCGATCTCTTTTTTAAGAAGAATCTCAGAGTAAAGATCACCAACAGCACCGACACGGCACCAACAACTACACCGACAACTACACCGACAGCCATTTTCCAACAGCCTGAGGGTTGTTGGTTCTCTATGACACCCGGTCCGACTGGTACAAATTTAGCGTTTGCGGCCCCCCCGTTGGGAGGAGTTATCACTTCCAGATATACTTGTATTTTATTACAAACATACATTGCCGTATCCAATGGTGAAACATTTGTTATTACCAGGGAGTTGTCTGCCAGAGAACCGTAGCGTTTGTCAGATCTGTTCTCCTTGCCATTTTTGATAGTAACCAGAATCACGGGTTTGCCATCTTGTCTGTAGCGGCTCCACGTTACATTCCCCTTCTTATGAGGACAGGGGAGAGTAGCCACTGTGTTCTGCTGCACTTTAAATACAGGTATGTCTGTGAAGTGAAAAGGAAATAGGTGATATATTCTTGGTGTAGAAGTGCGCAGTTTGAGCCACGCTATATATATATATATAAATGACATCAACTGACAGGAAGTGAACACAGGGCCTGCAGCAATTCCACTGAAAAGGTCAAATATAACAAACATAAAACCCCTCACTGGATTAATAAATGGTTAAACGATTTCATTATAGGGTTGAACAGTGTTTCTCAAAGTTTTTTTACAATAATGTTCCCTTTTTGAGTATATGTTTTAAGCCAAGTACCCCCATAGATTTACTAAACAACAACCTTGTAACTGAAAAAGTTGTTTTTTTTGTAAGATTATTATTTTTTTGGCATTTTAGGCCTTTACTTGACAGGACAGCTTAGACTTGAAAGGAGAGAGAGAGAGAGAGCGGGACTGACATGCAGCAAAGGGACGCAGGTCAGAGTTGAACCCGCGACCGCTGTGGCGAGGACCTTTGTACATGGGGCGCACGCTCCACCAGGTAAGTTTCCCTGGCGCCCCGTAACTAAAAAACATTTAAATGCTAATAACAATGAGGACAAAAACGGTAGAAAAGAAGGAAGGAAGGTAGGTAGGAAGGAAGGAGGGAAGGAAGGAATAAGTTGACAAATAGGAGGAAAAGAACTTAGAAAAAAGCTGAGAAAAAACGACAAACTTGTAAAAAAGGCGATGGAAGACAAGGTCCAAAAAGGCCCCTAATCATTTAATTTTTGGTATAAAATAACAGGCTCCATAAGGACCACTGGTCTGGTAACAACAGCCTCGTAACTGAAATACATTTAGCAAAAGAATCTTACGTACAGGTAGAGGAACACCGGTGTAGATCATTGAGATTTAAAGTCCATCGAGCCCAAAAATTTAGATTTATGTTGATAATACAAAAAAGCGGACAAATTAGATCTTCTCACCATTCAAGCTGACACGGAAGCTTCCAGCGAGGAGGAGGAGGAGGTAGAGCAACATCTCTGCAGCCGGCCAACCTCGTTAGTGACATATGACTAAAATACGTCTTATTTGTATCTGAGGGGAAGTTATGACAGCGTGGTTGTGGTTGTAAATGCAAAGTAGATGTTATTTTTAATACTGTGGCTATCAGATCTGCAGCTGATTTAGATCTTGAAAACAATAATAGTTCCTTGAAGGCATCTGAAATGCAGGAGCGTGCCTATGTTCCCACATTTCTACGATTTTATCCAAAATTAGGCCCTATATTCCCACATTTCTACGATTTTATCCAAAAAAATTAGGCTCTATGTTCACAAATTTCTACAATTCTTTCCAAAATTAGGCCCTATGTTCCCACATTTCTACAATTTTATCCAAAATTAGGCCCTATGTTTCCACATTTCTACGATTTAAAAAAAAGTATAATTCATATCGCATAAATTACATTACATTATCTGAAACTAGACAAGAATACCTACGTTTTGATGTATAAATTGGCCATGACAAGTTAGAATTGTTGGCGTGGGAGCAAGTTATAGAGAGAGAACCAAGATGATTTTTTTAATCTCCCCACTCTGTCCTCCACTCTAGTTCTCAACATTCCGCCACATACACACACATTGGAAAATCTGAGACGGTCTGAAAACGGGACGATACGTAAACTGGGATTTGGGAGAAACCGTGCTTGATATCTGAACGCCCATTCAGCCCAATAAACGCCAAAGTCTTGTCTTCGGTTTAAACTTTTAATCATGTTTATATGTTAAAGTATGGCGATACAGCATGGCACCAAAGAGGGGGCGTTTTGAGCGATGTTGAGCGATTTCCAGAACATTTCCCATTAAAGTTAATGAGAGATGTTTCGCAGTTTTTTGCAGATTTTGTGAAAACCGCGCGGCAAATCTCTTAGAAAAGTCATAGCACACCATTCCCGATCATTACACACGTTTTGATGTATTTTGTGTGTGCGTGTTGGCAACGCTCTGGGACTAGTAGCGGGACAAAAATCTGGCGGAATAATAATAATAAGTATGGGCAATAATAGTCATTGCACTGAAAAAATGACACAACCACTATTTCAGATCATGACAACTGGCAGGTTGATAACATGAGAACAACACAACACAATCATCATACACAGTAGACACAGGTGGACCAACCCGTACTCACTCCGAGCTCGTAAAATACCGACGTATGGACAGCCAATTAAATTTTATTTATAGTTTCAAATCATAACAAGAGTTATATCGAGACACTTTACAAATAGAGCAGGTCTAGACCGCTCTATAATTTACAGATAGAGCAGGTCTAGACCACTTTGTGCAATGTGTAAGAGAGTTAGCTGAGTTCAACACAAGTGATTTGACATGAAAAGGTCAAAAGGTCAAAAGGTCAAAAGGTCAAGCTGCATAGTAGATTTTTTTCAAATGTGTCGAATATCCAACGTCCAATATAAAACCAACTGTACCACGGTCACTTCATAACGTTCTGAAAAATACAACTTCCGCATAAATATGCAGACTTTGGCTGATTATTATGCGATCGCATGTCACATTTTTTTCTGAGGGACTGGATAACCAGTTTTTATGGATTTGGAGAAGCATTTGATAGATGTGATGTGAGTTCTGTTGGTATTCCTTGTTTGGGCTGCTCCAAAGGAAAAAGCTGACTGTCCAAAACTACTTTTTCTACTTGGTATCTTACAATCCCCTCTTGCAGATGAATTTACTGAGCGGAGGGACAGCCTGTTGGCTTGTTAACAGCGCTGTACAGGTTATTACTGGGTGGCGTGGAGGCGCTCAGCGGCTCACTGATGCTCGTCCGGTACGATGGACTTTCAAAATAAGAGTCCTTCCCTCTTGGCTGCACCACGTTGGCTTTCATCTCCTCATAAATTGCCTCGTTGGTTCCAGGTTTGTCCGGGTTGTCGTTGGGAGTGCTTCTCTCAGTTTTGTTTTTTAGGAAGAATATCAGAGTAAAGATCACCAACAGCACCGACACGGCACCGACAACTACACCAACAACTACACCGACAGACATTTTCCAACAGCCTGAGGGTTGTTGGTTCTCTGTGACACCCGGTCCGACTGGTACATTTCCAGCGTTGGGAGGAGTTATCACTTCCAGAAATATTTGTGTTTTATTACACAAATACATTGTCGTATCCAATGGTGAAACATGTGTTATCACCAGGGAGTTGTCAGCCAGAGAACTGTAGCGTTTGTCAGATATTATCTCCTTGCCATTTTTAATAGTAACCAGAATCACGGGGTTGCCATGTCTGTAGCGGCTCCACGTTACATCCCCCTTCTTATGAGGACAGGGGAGAGTAGCCATTGTGTTCTGCTGCACTTTAAATGTAGGTATGTCTGTGAAATGAAAAGGAAACAATAGGTGATATATTCTCGGTGTGTAAGTATGTGGTTTGAGCCACGCTATATATATATATATATAAATGACATCAACTGACAGGAAGTGAGCACGGGGCCAACAGCAAATCCACTGAAAAGGTCAAATATAACAAACATAAAACCCCTCACTGGATAAATAAATGGTTAAACGATTTCATTATAGGGTTGAACAAGTTTTTTTACAATAATGTTCCCTTTTCGAGTATATGTTTTAAGCCAAGTACCCCCATAGATTTACTAAACAACAACCTTGTAACTGAAAAAGTACTTTTTTTTGTAAGATTTTTTTTTTTGGCATTTTAGGCCTTTACTTGACAGGACAGCTTAGACTTGAAAGGAGAGAGAGAGAGAGAGAGAGGGACTGACATGCAACAAAGGGTCGCAGGTCAGAGTTGAACCCGCGACTGCTGTGGCGAGGACAAAGCCTTTGTACATGGGGCGCACGCTCCATCAGGTGAGCTACCCTGGCGCCCCGTAACTAAAAAACATTTAAATGCTAATAACAATGAGGACAAAAACGGTAGAAAAGAAGGAAGGAAGGAAGGAAGGAAGGAAGGAGGGAAGGAAGGAATACGTTGACAAATGGGAGAAGAAAACAGCTGATAAAAAACGACAAACTTGTAAAAAAAGGCGATGGAAGAGAACGTCCAAAGAAGGCCCCTAATCACTTAATTTTTGGTATAAAATGCCAGGCTCCATAAGGACCACTGGTCTGGTAACAACAGCCTCGTAACTGCAAAAACATCTCACGTACAAGTTGCCCCCCATTAGAGAAACATCAGTGTAGATCATTGAGATTTAAAGTCCATCGAGCCCAAAAATATAGATTTATGTTGATAATACAAAAAAGCGGACAAATTAGATTTTCTCACCGTTCAAGCTGACATGGAAGCTTCCAGCGAGGAGGAGGAGGAGGAGGTAGAGCAACATCTCTGCAGCCGGTGTTGGGATTTAAAATTTTATATGTGCTTAAACATTGTGGGTGATTTGCATTATACATTCAAGCCAAAAGGTAAAAGCATTACTTCAACATAAATGAAGACATGTGGGTCATGCATTAAGTTTGTTGTTATAAATATATAGTTTGTTGTTTGTTGCATTAAGTGGTTTTGCAATACTTCTGTTTTATAATATAAGATGTTCTGGTACATTTTGTTATAACCCAGCTCTACAAATGTGTTAGAAGTTGAATTGATGATGTTAGAGACATCCTGTCTCTGGTTCCAGTCCCCCTTTATGGCCCTACTGCTCTGTTGCTTTGCAAGTCTCTGAGGGTCATAAACCCTCAGTCACATCTCAACTAAAAGATAAGGAATAAGCACAAGACCCCACCCTTTGTGAGATAATACGGGGGGTCTGAGAGCCAGAGACTGAGACAAAGGAAGGGGAGAGCTGCGACAGCTTGATCCAGGTAACTTTGTCTCTAGGATATCCTATGTAATAAAATGGATTCACATTTCAACATCTGAGATTTTGACTACTAATTGAATGAACCCTGAGAATGGAGCAGGATTTAGTTCCAACAATTTGGCGCCCAACGTGGGGCTCGAGGAAGGCACGGACCCATCCTTGAGTAAGTGAACAACTAGGACGAGTTGCGTCTCCACATTCAGCCCGGGCACAAAGGAAAGGTAAAGCAGAACCTGTTAATATCAAATCTGCAGCATTGGACATGTACAAAATCTGAATGTGGAACGTGCCTGTATCCTAGTTGCTAAAATTGACAAATTTGATAAGATGCTGATGTGTGAAAAAGTTTTAAATTTTAATGTGTAACATATATTTTAAGTTTTTAAAAAAACGTAGTACTTGCAAAAAATAGGTACGAAGATGTAGTGTTTACAGGAGGATATCCCTTGCGCGCGGGATATTTCTTTATAAAGTGAGCATGAAGGGCACCGCTAAATTGGAAAACTAGTAGTGGGAAGAGTAGTTTAGTAGTTAATTAACCAGACGAAAGGTAATGTATTTCAAAGACGGAATACATGAAGGTGTAACGTCTGGAGGATGAAGAGTAATTTCTAAATTGGGCCGTAGAAATGAAGGTAGTCTGGTGAATCAGATGAAAGGTAGTGTATTTCAAACAGGGGATACATGAAGGTGTAGTGTCGGGTACACGAAGAGTAGTTTCTAAATTGGATAAATAGAAACGAAGGTAATCTGAAAAATGAATAAAAATTATAAAAAAAAAAGGGAATAGTATGGTGGAGGCTAAGACGCAGGAGGAGGGTCTGTTGGAATCAGGACCGTAACCATGGTAACGTTGAAACACGCGGCCGTGAGCACTCCAAAAGACCAGGATGTGCGCATAAAACAAGACAATTCAGATCCTGTAGTACAAAAATACCCAACAAATACTGAGAAGCCGTGGTTCTGTCCACTGTGGGACGGAATGCATAAATTACAGGATGATCTAACTAAATCAGTGAACAACGCCAAAACAGCGGGTCTCATGTTATGTGCCAAATTGAGTAATAAAATAATGAAGGTAAAAATGCTGTTCTCCACGGTCTTTTACTGCTCATGCAGGGAGCAGCACACCCCATCAGGGACACTCGGACACAAGATAAGGAGAACAAGGTTGATAAAACACAGAGAAAAAAAATAATAATTATCAGTTATTTCCAGAAAATCTAGACATAAGACCGCCACCATAGTCTCCGGTTGGCACACATTGAATTTAACCAGAAGTAAACATACATGAAGGGGCAGTGACTGTGCGCAAAGATACCACCGTGTTAACAGATGTTTCAGAGGGAGATGAGAAATGCGCGCTCCCAAGCCCCTCCGCCCCTCTCCACTCACAGTCAACTCCAATGCCGCGAAGCAAGAGCGAGCAGCAACATTGGGTACAGTTGATATATGTTTCTATGTATGTCTGTATGTCTTGTCCTGCTTTATTTGTTGTATGTCTGCAATTAGGAGATGGATCAAAATTATAGTAATATGTCCTGTCAGACAGTCAGAATTAAAGGAGGCTGAGAAAACTAGGGAATAGAGGGGAACTGTGTAACGTTTTAGGAAAAAGAATTTAGATTTAATGAGGGAAAATTTGGTTTAAAAGGGAAAATTTGGTTTAAAAACAAAATCAAAGAGATAAAAGTAGTCAATCCAATGTGAGATCCATCTTATACAACAGAAGTTTTAAGGTATGGGACTTAAGGGTTTTGCAATATCCTACTAATGCCAGTAGAGAAAATAATGGAGAAATGTTTATTTAAACATTCTATGTTAACATGAGTTGAAGGGAAGGAAGGGGGACACAGGGTGCTGCAGAGGCAGGCTGTCCTTTTGACCCTTCCACAGAGAGAGTTGTAAAAAACACAGATAAGGAGAAAGATTTGGTCTGGCAGTAACGAGTATTAACCAAAATGCCTCTGCAGGGCAAAAGGTAACACAAGGGTTAAATTGGAGAAAGAAAAAAAAAAGAGATCTGATAAAACTAAGAATTATGTTGTTGTGAGGAAGATGTAGGTGAAGCAAAGAACCAAACTTAAGTTAATGTTGATCTAAAAAAAAAAATTGCATGAAAGAGTTACTTGGTTAAATCATTTAGGTGATAGAAAACGGCTTTGATCATTTCCAGTTTAAAGACAGAAAAATGTGAGGCTTCCTATATTGTTACATTTTCATACCTTAAGTACATGCAGTACTTTTGTGATACTTTTTCTTACATGAGCAATATTTTAGGGGAATTTTGTTGGTAACAGAAATACAAAGATATTAGTTTGGAATTGGGATTTTAAACTTAGAACAGTGAAATGATGATATTCCTTTCTATTAATATGACTGACCCTACTGTAGTAACGTTTTGGAATTAATGTCATAGATTAAGAATTCTTTAAAGTAAAGTGAAACAAAAGAAGAGAGAAATTATTCTTTCTTTCCAGAGGTCTAGAGGACAGCTGAAGTATGGGTTCTTTCAAGAAAACACACACACGTATAGAGAAGGATAAGGTAAAAAAGAGTTGTGCATAAAGTAAAGAGGGGTTGCGGCAGACCTGCAGCTCAGTGAAGATTTTGGTCATAAATCACACAGTATAATGAGATATGTTCTCATATCAGGTAACAAACTGGATAGACTGGACCACTGGGTGCTCCAGTGGGTTCTACTGTTAATAGGACTACAGGTCATAAAGAATACATTAGACATTAATTAGTACACATTTTTGTTGCAACCTAAAAATAGAAAATTAAAGAAACATTCTTTTTGTTATAATTCATCTAAGTTTATTGGTTGAGATAAGACTGAAACCAATCCAAGCTGATATGAGATTCCATTCTATGTGTATTTGATGTGGTGCTCGAATGAGCCTTTCAGTGAAGCTTAATTGTAGATTTTGTTTGTATTTTGAGTTTTTATATGACAAATTGTTTAAACTATTAAGTTGATGTTAAACATTTTATTTGGGTGATTCTTTTCTTTTTCTGTTTTGACTTTTTGTTTTGTTGCTTTTAAGATCAAGATGAAGTTTGTGACGCAAGACAGTGTGTTAATGGCTAAAAACTACTACATAATTATGAATAGGTATGCTGTAGGAGTCATAACTCAAAAAGAGGGATACAGTAGCAATAATACAGTGTCCACAGCATCAAGGATATTAAACTACTCTACAATTTTGTTTTAATTTGTACAGAAACATGACCCGTAATGTAAACTGAGGCTTAGAAGAGATAAGTTCCAAAACCAGTGTTTCTCTTTAGAATGTTTGTATGGATTTTATAGAGTTAAACCAGCAAGAGGGACAGAAATGTTATTTTATAATAATGAGTGACATACACTAAATGAGTATTGATAAAAGAAAAGATAATGCTTTTTGGAGTTCTGTTTTGTGCCACACAGTGCCTCGTTGTGTCAGAATCCGGTCCATCTCGCTCCTCCAGCTACAGGACCAGGGACAATCTGGACCAGAAGAATGACTACAACCGTCACAGCACCTCAGACCACAGCACAGCTAGAGACCATAAAAGTTCATGGTCTGGCTGCAATTCTTGGCCCAAAGTGACATGAAAAAGTGGACCAGGGCTAAATGTTTGATAGTGATCGCAACATCTGTAAGTGTGCTGTGCTGGACCGCAGAGCAAGCGGTGGGGCCTTGCTGACGCTGATGGTGAGAGGGCTCTGCAGGGGTCAACCATGTGACCCTGAGGCCTGCTACACCATAAACAGAGACACTGAGGTACGACCGACCAGAAGATGGACTGATAAGGAGAAGGGGGGAGCGAGAGACCTCCTGGTTCTGGTACTTCAGACGCACATGTGGAGGGAGATTTGCCACTTACAGACTCAGATTCGGAAAACACACATACAATATTGGGAAAAACTAATATTTTAGAATTACTTATTCTTACTCTACAAATAAGGTAAAGTTTGTGTAAACAAACGTATAAAGGGTTAAGACATGCCTCAAAGATATAAGCAATTTGGTATGGAAAATTACATTTTTTGGGGTCTTATAACATTTTGTAACATTTGCATTAAATTTCCTGTTATAGTTTCAAGCAAGATCGGTGGCAACTATGTTATTACAGATGGATTAAACATAGTTCTCACATTTTCAATAAAATGTTAAGAGATGATTTGGTAGGGATAGATCAGGTATTGGAAAGTACTGTGATTTAATATGTTGACGACATTATGATCTGTTCAAAGGATGAGTAAACATTTAATTGATGATCTCACGGACATGAGATCAAATGAGGGACTGTTGGGATTTAAAATTTTATATGTGCTTAAACATTGTGGGTGATTTGCATTATACATTCAAGCTAAAAGGGAAAAGCATTATTTCAACATAAATGAAGACATGTGGGTCATGCATTAAGTTTGTTGTTATAAGTTTATAGTTTGTTGTTTGTTGCATTAAGTTGTTTAGCAATACTTTTGTTTTATAATATAAGATGTTCTGGTACATTTTGTTATAACCCAGCTCTACAAATGTGTCTGAAGTTGAATTGATGATGTTAGGGACATCCTGTCTCTGGTTTCAGTCCCACTTTATGGCCCAACTGTTCTGTTGCTTTGCAAGTCCTGAGGGTCATAAACCCTCAGTCACATCCTAACTAAAAGATAAGGAATAAGCACAAGACCCCACCCTTTGTGAGATAATACTGGGGGTCTGAGGGAAAAAGAGTCAGACAAAGGAAGGGGAGAGCTGCGACTGCTTGATCCAGGTAACTTTGTCTCAGGATATCCTATGTAATAAAATGGATTCACATTTCAACATCTGAGATTTTGACTACTAAATGAATGAACCCTGAGAATGGAGCAGGATTTAGCTCCAACAGTGTGTGTTTGTCTTTGTGTGTGTGTGTGTGTGTGTGTGTGTGTGTGTGAGAGAGAGAGTGTGAGTGTGTGTTTGTCTTTGTGTGTGTGTGTGTGTGTGTGTGTGTGTGGTAGCGGCCCAATCCCAAAGTGAGCCCTGAGGACTTAATGGATCTCAGGTGCTGAGTGAGTGTGTGTGTGTGTGTGTGTGTCTGTGTGTGTGTGTGTGTGTGTGTGTGTGTCTGTCTGTGTGTGTGTGTGTGTTAGGCCACATGGGCTCATATAACTGGGATTGGGACAGCACTTCCCATCACACGTTACCATGGCGACGCTTAATAACAGATATTGCTGACCCCTCACTGCTGCGTCCTACCTTGTGTTGTCCTCGGGTCCCGTTCTCAAAGTGTTTTATATCATAAATATTTTTTTTACAACCATATTTCCCCAAAATAACTTGGATGGATCCACGTTGTGTGGAACCAATGCAACATTCCTTGCATGTAAAACTAATGATTAACTCCATTACATTTAGATTTGTTTTATTCAGTTTCATAGCATTAGAAATAAAATGTGTTTAATGGTTATCAAAACAGCATCCTGACTAAACTTTGACATAAAACCGTCTGCGATTCAGTCAACATCATCAGATCTTAACTATTAGTCAAAATAACTCATCATTTCTGCTTTTTTCCAACTCAAAAATCCGACATAATGTCATTTAAATTAGGTTTATTGACCATAAATAAAACAAAATGGTTAAAAAAAAGTCAAAAGCACCAAATAAATGCCACATAAATGCCAGAAAAAGCACCAAATAAATCAACAACAACACATGAATCAACATGAGTCCAACATGTATATGTGTGCCAGATTTAGCCATACAGGCTAATCCCTAGCAGGATGATGGCTTAAAACAATACGTACGCTACAACAATACAACACATACAACAAGAAAGACACAGGCATGGACAAAACTAGAAAATTCCACAGAATTTTTATCAGTGTGCCTCCTACTTGGTGCACATCCGAATATCAATAAAACTTAATAAAAAATAATAAAAGTGTCTTAACCCTTCAGAGATATAACTTTTTAAAACCTATTTAACACGTTAGGACGTGTGTGTGTGTTTGTCTGTGTGTGTCTGAGAGAGAGGGAGACAGATAGATGTCGACAGACAGACATACAGAGTATGGTTGCCTGGTTACTAAGGACCAATAGGAAGCCTTTCATCTCTGTGATGTCATCTCTTTGATCTGTAATCAGTTAACGATGCACCTGGCACCTGCTGTCACCAGCTATTCAGATACTGAACAAGCTCTCAAACAAATGATCATATCATCAAAGGGATATTAGCTATCAATAAAATAAGGTTCTAGTGGGCACCAGAAGGCCTTTTTGGACGTATTGATATAAATTTATGTGGATAAACTTAAAAATGTGGGCGTATCAGCGATGTAAAAAAGTGCTTTGCTCTGCGTTTTGCTCAGAAATGTGGACAATGTTTAACATGGCAGTGAATGGAGGAAGATTTGGAACTCTTGTCATTTGAAAGGTCGCTGAGCAAAAAGTATAATTCATATCGCATAAAAAAAAAAAAAACATTATTACATTAGCTGAAACTAGACAAGAATATCTACGTTTTGATGTATAAATTGGCCATGACAAGTTAGAATTGTTGGTGTGGGAGCAAGTTATAGAGAGAGAATCAAGATGATTTTTTTAATCTCCCCACTCTGTCCTCCACTCTAGCTCTCAACATTCAGCCACATACACACACATTAGAAAATCTGAGACGGTCTGAAAACGGGACGATACGTAAACTGTGATTTGGGAGAAACCGTGCTTGATATCTGAACTCCCATTCAGCCCAATAAACGCCAAAGTCTTGTCTTCGGTTTAAACTTTTAATCATGTTTCTATGTTAAAGTATGGCGATACAGCATGGCACCAAAGAGGGGGCGTTTTGAGCGATGGTGAGCGATTTCCAGAACATTTCCCATTAAACTCAATGAGAGATTTTTTGCAGTTTTTTTGCAGATTTTGTGAAAACCGCGCGGCAAATCTCTTAGAAAAGTCATAGCACACCATTCCCAATCATTACACACGTTTTGATGTATTTTGTGTGTGCGTGTTGGCAACGCTCTGGGACTAGTAGCGGGACAAAAATCTGCCGGAATAATAATAATAAGTATGGGCAATAATAGTCATTGCACTGAAAAAATGACACAACCACTAATTCAGATCATGACAACTGGCAGGTTGATAACATGAGAACAACACAACACAACCATCATACACAGTAGACACAGGTGGACCAACCCGTACTCACTCCGAGCTCGTAAAATACCGACATATGGACCGCCAATTCAATTTTATTTATAGTTTCAAATCATAACAAGAGTTATATTGAGACACTTTACAGATAGAGCAGGTCTAGACCGCTCTATAATTTACAGATAGAGCAGGTCTAGACCTCTCTATAATTTACAGATAGAGCAGGTCTAGACCGCTCTATAATTTACAGATAGAGCAGATCTAGACCGCTTTATAATTTACAGATAGAGCAGGTCTAGACCTCTCTATAATTTACAAATAGAGCAGGTCTAGACCACTCTATAATTTACAGATAGAGCAGGTCTAGACCACTCTATAATTTACAGATAGAGCAGGTCTAGACCACTCTATAATTTACAGATAGAGCAGGTCTAGACCGCGCTATAATTTACAGATAGAGCAGGTCTCGACCGCTCTATAATTTACAGATAGAACAGATCTAGACCGCTCTATAATTTACAGATAGAGCAGGTCTAGACCGCTCTATAATTTACAGATAGAGCAGGTCTAGACCGCGCTATAATTTACAGATAGAGCATTTCCCGACCGCTCTATAATTTACAGATAGAGCAGGTCTAGACCACTTTGTGCAATTTTGTAAGAGAGTTAGCTAAGTTCAACACAAGTGATTTGACATGAAAAGGTCAAAAGAGGAAGCTGCATAGTAGATTTTTTCAATTGTGTCAAATATCCAACGTCCAATATAAAACCAACTTTACCACAGTCACTTCATAACGTTCTGAAAAATGCAACTTCCGCATAAATATGCAGACTTTGGCTGATGTGATCACATGATCATGTTTTTCCGGAGGACCTCGACCCTGTTCAGCACTTTGGTCAACTGTTGTTGTTTTTAAATGTGCTATAGAAATAAAACTGACATTGATATTGACTGTCCAAAACTACTTTTTCTACTTGGTATCTTTCAATCCCCTCTTGCAGATGAATTTACTGAGCGGAGGGGCAGTCTGTAGGCTTGGTAACAGCGCTGTGCAGGTTATTACTGGGTGGCGTGGAGGCGCTCGGCGGCTCACTGATGCTCGTCCGGTAGGATGGACTTTCAAAATAAGAGTCCTTCCCTCTTGGCTGCACCACGTTGGCTTTCATCTCTTCATAAATCGACTCGTTGGTTCCAGGTTTGTCCGGGTTGTCGTTGGGAGTGCTTCTCTCCGATCTCTTTTTTAAGAAGAATCTCAGAGTAAAGATCACCAACAGCACCGACACGGCACCAACAACTACACCGACAACTACACCGACAGCCATTTTCCAACAGCCTGAGGGTTGTTGGTTCTCTATGACACCCGGTCCGACTGGTACAAATTTAGCGTTTGCGGCCCCCCCGTTGGGAGGAGTTATCACTTTCAGAAATACTTGTGTTTTATTACAAAAATACGTTGTCGTATCCGATGATCTAACATTTGTTATCACCAGGGAGTTGTCTGCCAGAGAACCGTAGCGTTTGTCAGATCTGTTCTCCTCGCCATTTTTGATAGTAACCAGAATCACGGGGTTGCCATGTCTGTAGCGGCTCCACGTTACATCCCCCTTCTTATGAGGACAGGGGAGAGTAGCCACTGTGTTCTGCTGCACTTTAAATATAGGTATGTCTGTGAAGTGAAAAGGAAATAGGTGATATATTCTTGGTGTAGAAGTGCGCAGTTTGAGCCACGCTATATATATATGTATAAATGACATCAACTGACAGGAAGTGAACACAGGGCCTGCAGCAATTCCACTGAAAAGGTCAAATATAACAAACATAAAACCCCTCACTGGATTAATAAATGGTTAAACGATTTCATTATAGGGTTGAACAGTGTTTCTCAAAGTTTTTTTACAATAATGTTCCCTTTTTGAGTATATGTTTTAAGCCAAGTACCCCCATAGATTTACTAAACAACAACCTTGTAACTGAAAAAGTTGTTTTTTTTGTAAGATTATTATTTTTTTTGGCATTTTAGGCCTTTACTTGACAGGACAGCTTAGACTTGAAAGGAGAGAGAGAGAGAGAGCGGGACTGACATGCAGCAAAGGGACGCAGGTCAGAGTTGAACCCGCGACCGCTGTGGCGAGGACCTTTGTACATGGGGCGCACGCTCCACCAGGTAAGTTTCCCTGGCGCCCCGTAACTAAAAAACATTTAAATGCTAATAACAATGAGGACAAAAACGGTAGAAAAGAAGGAAGGAAGGTAGGTAGGAAGGAAGGAGGGAAGGAAGGAATAAGTTGACAAATAGGAGGAAAAGAACTTAGAAAAAAGCTGAGAAAAAACGACAAACTTGTAAAAAAGGCGATGGAAGACAAGGTCCAAAAAGGCCCCTAATCATTTAATTTTTGGTATAAAATAACAGGCTCCATAAGGACCACTGGTCTGGTAACAACAGCCTTGTAACTGAAATACATTTAGCAAAAGAATCTTACGTACAGGTAGAGGAACACCGGTGTAGATCATTGAGATTTAAAGTCCATCGAGCCCAAAAATTTAGATTTATGTTGATAATACAAAAAAGCGGACAAATTAGATCTTCTCACCATTCAAGCTGACACGGAAGCTTCCAGCGAGGAGGAGGAGGAGGTAGAGCAACATCTCTGCAGCCGGCCAACCTCGTTAGTGACATATGACTAAAATACGTCTTATTTGTATCTGAGGGGAAGTTATGACAGCGTGGTTGTGGTTGTAAATGCAAAGTAGATGTTATTTTTAATACTGTGGCTATCAGATCTGCAGCTGATTTAGATCTTGAAAACAATAATAGTTCCTTGAAGGCATCTGAAATGCAGGAGCGTGCCTATGTTCCCACATTTCTACGATTTTATCCAAAAAAATTAGGCTCTATGTTCACAAATTTCTACAATTCTTTCCAAAATTAGGCCCTATGTTCCCACATTTCTACAATTTTATCCAAAATTAGGCCCTATGTTTCCACATTTCTACGATTTAAAAAAAAGTATAATTCATATCGCATAAATTACATTACATTATCTGAAACTAGACAAGAATACCTACGTTTTGATGTATAAATTGGCCATGACAAGTTAGAATTGTTGGCGTGGGAGCAAGTTATAGAGAGAGAACCAAGATGATTTTTTTAATCTCCCCACTCTGTCCTCCACTCTAGCTCTCAACATTCCGCCACATACACACACATTGGAAAATCTGAGACGGTCTGAAAACGGGACGATACGTAAACTGGGATTTGGGAGAAACCGTGCTTGATATCTGAACGCCCATTCAGCCCAATAAACGCCAAAGTCTTGTCTTCGGTTTAAACTTTTAATCATGTTTATATGTTAAAGTATGGCGATACAGCATGGCACCAAAGAGGGGGCGTTTTGAGCGATGTTGAGCGATTTCCAGAACATTTCCCATTAAAGTTAATGAGAGATGTTTCGCAGTTTTTTGCAGATTTTGTGAAAACCGCGCGGCAAATCTCTTAGAAAAGTCATAGCACACCATTCCCGATCATTACACACGTTTTGATGTATTTTGTGTGTGCGTGTTGGCAACGCTCTGGGACTAGTAGCGGGACAAAAATCTGGCGGAATAATAATAATAAGTATGGGCAATAATAGTCATTGCACTGAAAAAATGACACAACCACTATTTCAGATCATGACAACTGGCAGGTTGATAACATGAGAACAACACAACACAATCATCATACACAGTAGACACAGGTGGACCAACCCGTACTCACTCCGAGCTCGTAAAATACCGACGTATGGACAGCCAATTAAATTTTATTTATAGTTTCAAATCATAACAAGAGTTATATCGAGACACTTTACAAATAGAGCAGGTCTAGACCGCTCTATAATTTACAGATAGAGCAGGTCTAGACCACTTTGTGCAATGTGTAAGAGAGTTAGCTGAGTTCAACACAAGTGATTTGACATGAAAAGGTCAAAAGGTCAAAAGGTCAAAAGGTCAAGCTGCATAGTAGATTTTTTTCAAATGTGTCGAATATCCAACGTCCAATATAAAACCAACTGTACCACGGTCACTTCATAACGTTCTGAAAAATACAACTTCCGCATAAATATGCAGACTTTGGCTGATTATTATGCGATCGCATGTCACATTTTTTTCTGAGGGACTGGATAACCAGTTTTTATGGATTTGGAGAAGCATTTGATAGATGTGATGTGAGTTCTGTTGGTATTCCTTGTTTGGGCTGCTCCAAAGGAAAAAGCTGACTGTCCAAAACTACTTTTTCTACTTGGTATCTTACAATCCCCTCTTGCAGATGAATTTACTGAGCGGAGGGACAGCCTGTTGGCTTGTTAACAGCGCTGTACAGGTTATTACTGGGTGGCGTGGAGGCGCTCAGCGGCTCACTGATGCTCGTCCGGTACGATGGACTTTCAAAATAAGAGTCCTTCCCTCTTGGCTGCACCACGTTGGCTTTCATCTCCTCATAAATCGCCTCGTTGGCTCCAGGTTTGTCCGGGTTGTCGTTGGGAGTGCTTCTCTCAGTTTTGTTTTTTAAGAAGAATATCAGAGTAAAGATCACCAACAGCACCGACACGGCACCGACAACTACACCAACAACTACACCGACAGACATTTTCCAACAGCCTGAGGGTTGTTGGTTCTCTGTGACAACCGGTCCGACTGGTACATTTCCAGCGTTGGGAGGAGTTATCACTTCCAGAAATATTTGTGTTTTATTACACAAATACATTGTCGTATCCAATGGTGAAACATGTGTTATCACCAGGGAGTTGTCTGCCAGAGAACTGTAGCGTTTGTCAGATATTATCTCCTTGCCATTTTTGATAGTAACCAGAATCACGGGGTTGCCATGTCTGTAGCGGCTCCACGTTACATCCCCCTTCTTATGAGGACAGGGGAGAGTAGCCACTGTGTTCTGCTGCACTTTAAATGTAGGTATGTCTGTGAAGTGAAAAGGAAACAATAGGTGATATATTCTCGGTGTGTAAGTATGTGGTTTGAGCCACGCTATATATATATAAATGACATCAACTGACAGGAAGTTAGCACGGGGCCAACAGCAAATCCACTGAAAAGGTCAAATATAACAAACATAAAACCCCTCACTGGATTAATAAATGGTTAAACGATTTCATTATAGGGTTGAACAGTGTTTCTCAAAGTTTTTTTAAAATAATGTTCCCTTTTTGAGTATATGTTTTAAGCCAAGTACCCCCATAGATTTACTAAACAACAACCTTGTAACTGAAAAAGTACTTTTTTTTGTAAGATTTTTTTTTTTTTGGCATTTTAGGCCTTTACTTGACAGGACAGCTTAGACTTGAAAGGAGAGAGAGAGAGCGGGACTGACATGCAGCAAAGGGACGCAGGTCA
The DNA here is from genome assembly GCA_029931835.1 of Etheostoma nigrum. Classification (NCBI taxonomy): domain Eukaryota; kingdom Metazoa; phylum Chordata; class Actinopteri; order Perciformes; family Percidae; genus Etheostoma; species Etheostoma nigrum. The sequence goes on from CM057260.1 coordinate 14,565,972, forward strand.
GAGTTGAACCCGCGACCGCTGTGGCGAGGACAAAGCCTTTGTACATGGGGCGCACGCTCCACCAGGTAAGTTATCCCTGGCGCCCCGTAACTAAAAAACATTTAAATGCTAATAACAATGAGGACAAAAACGGTAGAAAAGAAGGAAGGAAGGTAGGTAGGAAGGAAGGAGGGAAGGAAGGAATAAGTTGACAAATAGGAGGAAAAGAACTTAGAAAAAAGCTAATGAAAAAACGACAAACTTGTAAAAAAAGGCGATGGAAGACAAGGTCCAACAAAGGCCCCTAATCATTTAATTTTTGGTATAAAATAACAGACTCCATAAGGACCACTGGTCTGGTAACAACAGCCTTGTAACTGAAATACATTTAGCAAAAGAATCTTACGTACAGGTAGAGGAACACCGGTGTAGATCATTGAGATTTAAAGTCCATCGAGCCCAAAAATATAGATTCATGTTTATAATACAAAAAAGCGGACAAATTAGATTTTCTCACCATTCAAGCTGACACGGAAGCTTCCAGCGAGGAGGAAGAGGAGGAGGTAGAGCAACATGTCTGCAGCCGGCCGACCTCGTTAGTGACCTCTGACTAAAGTACGTCTTATTTGTATCTGACAGGAAGTTATGACGGCGTGGTTGTGGTTGGAAGTGCAAAGTAGATGTTATTTTTAATACTGTGGCTATCAGATCTGCAGCTGATTTAGATCTTGAAAACAATAATAGTTCCTTGAAGGCGTCTGAAATGCGGGAGTGTGACTGTGTTCCCACATTTCTACGATTTTATCCAAAATTAGGCTCTCTGTTCACACATTTCCTATTTCATAAAGTTGTTTCAGATTTTATCCCCCTGACCCTAAACAATGTCGTGGGAGGACAGGGCTTAAATTGAAGGGAAATATAGGAACACAAGACCTAATTTTGAAAATGTCCTAGAAATGTGGGACCATAGGGCCGTAGGGCCGTGGGAACGTGGGGACATAGGGCCGTGGGACCACTGGGCCGTGGGGACATAGGGCCGTGGGAACGTAGGGCTGTGGGAGCGTAGGGCCGTGAGGACATAGGGCCGTGGGGACATAGGGCCGTGGGGACATAGAGCCGTGGGGACATAGGGCCGTGAGGACATAGGGCCGTGGAGACATAGGGCCGTGGGGACATAGGGCCATGGGGACGTAGGGCCATGGGGACGTAGGGCCGTGAGGACATAGGGCCGTGAGAACATAGGGCCGTGGGGACATAGGGCCGTGGGGACATAGGGCCGTGAGGACATAGGGCCGTGGAGACATAGGGCCGTGGGGACATAGGGCCATGGGGACGTAGGGCCGTGAGGACATAGGGCCGTGAGAACATAGGGCCGTGGGGACATAGGGCCGTGGGGACATAGGGCCGTGGGGACATAGGGCCATGGGGACATAGGGCCGTGAGGACATAGGGCCGTGAGAACATAGGGCCGTGGGGACATAGGGCCGTGGGGACATAGGGCCGTGGGGACATAGGGCCGAATTTTCATTGGAAAAAACATTCTTAGAAATGTGGGACCACTGGGCTGACCCCGTGAGATGTGACACCCAATGAGTTAAATTTCACAAAGACATTGTCCTTATAGAACCCATTTATTATAAAAGGCCTCCTTCAACTTTATTCTAACAAACATTTTCTTCATCTTCAGAATCCAGAGGTCAAATTTGACCCGTTTTCAAAAGGTTTCTATATCAGAAATTTGGGTTTCTTTCAACCAAAATTGTCAAAAATAAAAAGTAGACGTAGCTGAACGAGTGATCACTTCACTACTTTCATTGAATTTGAGTGTTTTATTAAATTTTATAGCACAATAACAATTTAACAAAATTGATAAAAGTGACAAAAATGTCAAAAACAAAATCTACAAAAACACCAGAAAACGTGACAAAAATTTTGAGAAAAAGAAAGTTTATGATATTTAACAAAAACATCGGAAAAAGTGTCAAGATAATCAAAATGTTGAAATAAAAATTTAGATTACAATTTTAATCCAGAGAAACATCCATTCACCAAATGGAAAGGCAACAAAGGGACAGTGCTGTGACCCAATGGATTGAGGGGGGGGGGGCAATCATATTTCAGTGGGGGTTGGACCCCAGGGTAGGGTAGACCCGCTCCTGGAGATAAGGGGGGGGGGGGGGCAAGATGTTGGATCTGTTTATATATTAATCTACACTTCCTGTCTGTAGTGGGTTTTGGGCGAGGGAATAAACCCACGTCTCACCGCTGCATCCTTTAGCTGTTGGCTTGGTAACAGCGCTGTGCAGGTTATTACTGGGGGGCGTGGAGGCGCTCGGCGGGTCACTGATGCTCGTCCGGTAGGATGGACTTTCAAAATAAGAGCCCCTCCCTCTTGGCTGCTCCTCGTTGGCTTCGATCTCCTCATAAATCGGCTCGTTGGTTCCAGGTGTGTCCGAGTTGTCGTTGCGAGTGCTTCTCTCCGATCTCTTTTTTAAGAAGAATATCAGAGTAAAGATCGCCAAAAGCACCGACACGGCACCGACAACTACACCGACAACTACACCGACAACTACACCGACAGACATTTTCCCAAAGCCTGAGGGTTGTTGGTTCTCTGTGGAACCCGGTCCGACTGGTACAGTTTCAGCGTTTGGGGCCCCCCCGTTGGGAGGAGTTATCACTTCCAGATATACTTGTATTTTATTACAAAAATACATTGTCGTATCCAATGGTGTAACATTTGTTATCACCAGGGAGTTGTCTGCCAGAGAACTGTAGCGTTTGTCAGATCTGTTCTCCTCGCCATTTTTGATAGTAACCAGAATCACGGGGTTGCCATGTCTGTAGCGGCTCCACGTTACATCCCCCTTCTTATGAGGACAGGGGAGAGTAGCCACTGTGTTCTGCTGCACTTTAAATGAAGGGATGTCTGTGAAGGGAAAAGGAAACAATGGGTATATATTCTCGGTCAACCTTTCTGCAAATGTCCCTGGCTCTCGTTCCTTCCCCTCCACATCATGTTTCCTCTCATATTTGGCTGTTGCTAGGGACGATGATGCCAAAAACATTAGAAATGCTGGCGTGAATTGTACATAAGTGGAGTACTTGAGTGTTTAATACCATTATTCATCAACATGTGCACAACTTTACGAAACTTCTAACAAGTTATTTAAATACTGAGATTGGATATAATTCTTCATATATTAACTGTATATGTATACTGTATATATGTAGGCCTATATGTATACTGTATATATGTATATGTATACTGTATATATGTAGGCCTATATGTATACTGTATATATGTATATGTATACTGTATATATGTATACTGTATATATGTATAGTATACATGCGTGTATCTACAGTGAGGAAAATAAGTATTTGAACACGCTGCTATTTTGCAAGTTCTCCCACTTAGAAATCATGGAGGGGTCTGAAATTGTCCTCGTAGGTGCATGTCCACTGTGAGAGACATAATCTAAAAAAAACATCCAGAAATCACAATGTATGATTTTTTAACTATTTATTTGTATGATACAGCTGCAAATAAGTATTTGAACACCTGAGAAAATCAATGTTAATATTTGGTACAGTAGCCTTTGTTTGCAGTTCCAGAGGTCAAACGTTTCCTGTAGTTCTTCACCAGGTTTGACACACTGCAGAAGGGATTTTGGCCCACTCCTCCACACAGATCTTCTCTAGACCAGTCAGGTTTCTGGGCTGTCGCTGAGAAACACGGAGTTTGAGCTCCCTCCAAAGATTCTCTATTGGGTTTAGGTCTGGAGACTGGCTAGGCCCCCCCAGAACCTTGATCTGCTTCTTCCAGAGCCCCTCCTTGGTTCTCCTGGCTGTGTGCTTCGGGTCATTGTCATGTTGGAAGACCCAGCCTTGACCCATCTTCAATGCTCTAACTGAGGGAAGGAGGTTGTTCCCCAAAATCTCACAATACATGGCCCCGGTCCTCCTCTCCTTAATACAGTGCAGTCGCCCTGTCCCATGTGCAGAAAAACACCCCCAAAGCATGATGCTACCCCCAATGCTTCACAGTAGGGATGGTGTTCTTGGGATGGTCCTCATCATTCTTCTTCCTCCAAACACGGTTAGTGGAATTATGACCAAAAAGTTCTATTTTGGTCTCATCTGACCACATGACTTTCTCCCATGACTCCTCTGGATCATCCAAATGGTCATTGGCAAACTTAAGACGGCCTTGACATGTGCTGGTTTAAGCAGGGGAACCTTCAGTGCCATGCATGATTTCAAACCATGACGTCTTAGTGTATTACCTACAGTAACCTTGGAAACGGTGGTCCCAGCTCTTTTCAGGTCATGGACCAGCTTCTCCCGTGTAGTTCTGGGCTGATTTCTCACCTTTCTTAGGATCATTGAGACCCCACGAGGTGAGATCTTGCATGGAGCCCCAGTCCGAGGGAGATTGACAGTCATGTTTAGCTTCTTCCATTTTCTAATGATTGCTCCAACAGTGGACCTTTTTTCACCAAGCTGCTTGGACATGTCCCCGTAGCCCTTTCTAGCCTTGTGGAGGTGGACAATTTAGTCTCTAGTGTCTTTGGACAGCTCTTTGGTCTTGGCCATGTTAGTAGTTGGATTCTTACTGATTGTATGGGGTGGACAGGTGTCTTTATGCAGCTAACGACCTCAAACAGGTGCATCTAATTTAGGATAATAAATGGAGTGGAGGTGGACATTTTGAAAGCAGACTAACAGGTCTTTGAGGGTCAGAATTGTAGCTGATAGACAGGTGTTCAAATACTTATTTGCAGCTGTATCATACAAATAAATAGTTAAAAAATCATACATTGTGATTTCTGGATATTTTTTTTAGATTATGTCTCTCACAGTGGACATGCACCTACGATGACAATTTCAGACCCCTCCATGATTTCTAAGTGGGAGAACTTGCAAAATAGCAGCGTGTTCAAATACTTATTTTCCTCACTGTATGTATAGTATACATATGTGTATATGTACAGTACAGGCCAAAGGTTTGGACCCACCTTCTCATTCAATGTGTTTTCTTCATTTTCATGACTATTTACAGTGTAGATTCTCACTGAAGGCATCAAAACTATGAATGAACATATGGAATTATGTACTTATTATTGTACTTTATGTACTTATATACTGTGTTGCGTATCAAATCTACATAATGGTGACGACTTGGCAGCAAAGCAGCAATGTCCTTATCATAAAGACGTAGATTAACAACTAATGACTGTCCTGTAGTCCTTCTCTAGCTGTCGCTGTCTCCTGGCAAAATAAGGTCTCTACTACTTAAGTAAAAGTTCATCAAAGTAATAGTACTTTAACTCAAGTAGAACATTTTGTACTATTTTTGTCCTTTTGTACTCTGTCTCTGCACATTAATGATGGGAAAAACATCAGAAAACCATCAGATTTGTGTCCCTTTACAAGATGAATGAAGGGTAAAGGAAAGCGTTAGTGTGTGAGCATCATTGGATGCTCTGACCTATGCAGTGACACCATGATGTATTGAGCCAGATCGTAGATTTGATGCCGATAAAAAACAGAAATAAGGGTTTTTCTCACCGGTAGAGCTGCAAGAGAAACATCCAGCGAGGAGTAGGAGATAGAACAACATCCCTGCAGCCTTCAGTCCTCGTTAAGTCACTTCTTCTTTTTATCTCACTTAGTTATAATCCAAGTGAGTCAACATTTATTTTTAAGTCAGCGTCTCATTGGCTGTGGATATCAAACAGTGAATTTCCTGTAAAAAGGAAATGTGCTGACTGCTCATGAATATAGGAACCCCTGTTTAAGTTGACAATCCTGATCCATGTAATAACTGGCCTTTAATAATAGGCTACAAATCTGCCTCTATGGGAATTTACCTTGGGGGGGTGTATACTTATACCCCTGTATTTTAACATAGGGGGATGTATACTTATGCCCCCTGTATTTTAACATAGGGGGGTGTATACTTATGCCCCCTGTATTTTAACATAGGGGGGTGTATACTTATGCCCCCTGTATTTTAACATAGGGGGGTGTATACTTATGCCCCTGTATTTTAACATAGGGGGGTGTATACTTATGCCCCCTGTATTTTAACATAGGGGGGTGTATACTTATGCCTCCTGTATTTTAACATAGGGGGGTGTATACTTATGCCCCCTGTATTTTAACATAGGGGGGTGTATACTTATGCCCCCTGTATTTTAACATAGGGGGGTGTATACTTATGCCCCCTGTATTTTAACATAGGGGGGTGTATACTTATGACCCCTGTATTTTAACATAGGGGGGTGTATACTTATGCCCCTGTAGTTTAACATAGGGGGGTGTATACTTATGCCCCTGTATTTTAACATAGGGGGGTGTATACTTATGCCCCCTGTATTTTAACATAGGGGGGGGGGTATACTAATGCCCCCTGTATTTTAACATAGGGGGGTGTATACTTATGCCCCTGTATTTTAACATAGGGGGGTGTATACTTATGCCCCCTGTATTTTAACATAGGGGGGTGTATCTTATGCCCCTGTATTTTAACATAGGGGGGTGTATACTTATGCCCCCTGTATTTTAACATAGGTGGGTGTATACTTATGCCCCTTGTATTTTAACATAGGGGGGTGTATACTTATGCCCCCTGTATTTTAACATAGGGGGGTGTATACTTATGCCCCCTGTATTTTAACATAGGGGGTTGTATACTTATGTCCCCTGTATTTTAACATAGGGGGGTGTATACTTATGCCCCCTGTATTTTAACATAGGGGGTTGTATACTTATGCCCCCTGTATTTTAACATAGGGGGGTGTATACTTATGCCCCTGTATTTTAACATAGGGGGGTGTATACTTATGCCCCCTGTATTTTAACATAGGGGGGTGTATACTTATGCCCCTTGTATTTTAACATAGGGGGGTGTATACTTATGCCCCCTGTATTTTAACATAGGGGGGTGTATACTTATGCCCCCTGTATTTTAACATAGGGGGGTGTATACTTATGCCCCCTGTATTTTAACATAGGGGGGTGTATACTTATGCCCCCTGTATTTTAACATAGGTGGGTGTATACTTATGCCCCTTGTATTTTAACATAGGGGGGTGTATACTTATGCCCCCTGTATTTTAACATAGGGGGGTGTATCTTATGCCCCTGTATTTTAACATAGGGGGGTGTATACTTATGCCCCCTGTATTTTAACATAGGGGGGTGTATACTTATGCCCCCTGTATTTTAACATAGGTGGGTGTATACTTATGCCCCTTGTATTTTAACATAGGGGGGTGTATACTTATGCCCCCTGTATTTTAACATAGGTGGGTGTATACTTATGCCCCTTGTATTTTAACATAGGGGGGTGTATACTTATGCCCCTGTATTTTAACATAGGGGGGTGTATACTTATGCCCCCTGTATTTTAACATAGGTGGGTGTATACTTATGCCCCTTGTATTTTAACATAGGTGGGTGTATACTTATGCCCCTTGTATTTTAACATAGGGGGGTGTATACTTATGCCCCCTGTATTTTAACATAGGGGGGTGTATACTTATGCCCCTTGTATTTTAACATAGGGGGGTGTATACTTATGCCCCTGTATTTTAACATAGGGGGGTGTATACTTATGCCCCCTGTATTTTAACATAGGTGGGTGTATACTTATGCCCCTTGTATTTTAACATAGGGGGGTGTATACTTATGCCCCCTGTATTTTAACATAGGTGGGTGTATACTTATGCCCCTTGTATTTTAACATAGGGGGGTGTATACTTATGCCCCCTGTATTTTAACATAGGTGGGTGTATACTTATGCCCCTTGTATTTTAACATAGGGGGGTGTATACTTATGCCCCCTGTATTTTAACATAGGGGGGTGTATACTTATGCTCCCTGTATTTTAACATAGGGGGGTGTATACTTATGCCCCCTGTATTTTAACATAGGGGGGTGTATACTTATGCCCCCTGTATTTTAACATAGGGGGTTGTATACTTATGCCCCCTGTATATTAACATAGGGGGGTGTATACTTATGCCCCCTGTATTTTAAGGAAGAACATTTATTTATTTATTTATGAAACATTATTCATTCACAAAGAAAATTGGTGTCCTTAAAGGTTGGATTTTTCCTAATTTTTTTAATTAAGGCATTAAGATCAATTTCCAAAAGATGACTTTTTTTATTGCTCTTTTTAGTCAACTTAAGCAGACGTTTCTATACTCATGAGCAGCGCCGTTAATATGGATATTATTGACGCTGCACCGTCATATGGCTCTTTGTAGTTTTGCTTATTTAAAGCCAACGTACTTGCACTTACTACTTGTTGTTTTGCACCTTCAAGGTTGAAAGTTCTTAATTGGAAGTCTCTTTGGATAAAAGCATCAGCGTAATGACATGAAATGACATGAAATGACATGAAATGACGTGTAATACATGCATCGACATGTAATGACATGAAATGACATGTAAAGACATGTAATGACATGTAAAGACGTGATATGACGTGTAATGACATGTAATGACATAAAATGACATGAAAAGACATGTAATGACATGAAATGACATGTAATGACATGAAATGACGTGTAATGACATGCAATGACATGAAATGACCTGTAATGACATGAAATGACATGAAATGACCTTTAATGACATGAAATGTAACTTACTCAATGTGATGTTCTCACGTTTTCCATTGCTCAACTTTATTCCAGACAACAACTTTACAACACTCTACACATTTAACCCTGGAGTCACAGTTGTTAAAATATATTCTGTTATTTACAATCTGCAGTGTGTCAGCTGTTCAGTCGGCTCTTCTATGACGTGTTGGTCGGCTGGTTGATCTTTGACAAATCCCCAAACGACACGTTGGCTGAGCCTCGCTTCGCGGGTTTGGACTGACAACGACAAAAAACAACATTTAAACCAGTTTTTTTTTTAATGTAAACATATCTCCTGTGCTCCCGTATCTGCGTCAACTTCCAGATCTGAAAAGTGAAGCCGACGCTGCGTTCTCTGAAACGTCCAGCAGGGGGCGATCTCTTGATTATCTCTTTATTGTCAAAATGTTCATAATGAGTTCATGATCTAGTTTCAACAGAGCCTGATGTTCATTTAGTAAATGATGGTCCAATTTATTTTAAAATAGACGTTAAGCAGGGGACGCTTTAGGACCTGCCAATCAGGACAGAGGCTTAGCAATGCTAGCAATGCTAACCATGCTAACGCAGGGGACATTCAAAAAGACCTCAACTTGTTCTTGGCTGTTGTCCGTGTTATCACCTTAAACTTTGACCCCTCTCACTGTTTTTCACTTCGCCTAAAAATGTCTCGTTCAGCGTTCTGCCAACCAAACAAGCTAGCTTGTTAGCTGCCGCTAGCGTTAGCTGGTAATTTAGGGGAAAGTTTTTGTTTGACCATTTCTGTTCTAGCGTACATGCAGATGAAATGTCTCCAGGACTCGGAGGTCCCTGTCTACCTGTCCGTAAATGTCCGCTGGATGACTCGCTTCAGAACGGTTGAAATTCAACTTTACCTGTCTAGCGTTTAGCTTAGCATAGTTAGCTAAACAACACTTCTTATGCCGACCCTGCACCAAACGACTTTTCAACCAGGTCTAGACCGCTCTATAATTTACAGATAGAGCAGGTCTAGACCCCTCTATAATTTACAGATAGAGCAGGTCTAGAGCTCTCTATAATTTACAGATAGAGCAGGTCTAGACCACTCTATAATTTACAGATAGAGCAGGTCTAGACCTCTCTATAATTTACAGATAGAGCAGGTCTAGACCACTATATAGCTTACAGATAGAGCAGGTCTAGACCTCTCTATAATTTACAGATAGAGCAGGTCTAGACCGCTCTATAATTTACAGATAGAGCAGGTCTAGACCGCTCTATAATTTACAGATAGAGCAGGTCTAGACCACTCTATAATTTACAGATAGAGCAGGTCTAGACCGCTCTATAATTTACAGATAGAGCAGGTCTAGACCACTCTATAATTTACAAATAGAGCAGGTCTAGACCACTCTATAATTTACAGATAGAGCAGGTCTAGACCACTCTATAATTTACAGATAGAGCAGGTCTAGACCACTCTATAATTTACAAATAGAGCAGGTCTAGACCACTCTATAATTTACAGATAGAGCAGGTCTAGACCTCTCTATAATTTACAGATAGAGCAGGTCTAGACCGCTCTATAATTTACAGATAGAGCAGGTCTAGACCGCTCTATAATTTACAGATAGAGCAGGTCTAGATCTCTCTATAATTTACAGATAGAGCAGGTCTAGATCTCTCTATAATTTACAGATAGAGCAGGTCTAGATCTCTCTATAATTTACAGATAGAGCAGGTCTAGACCACTATATAGCTTACAGATAGAGCAGGTCTAGACCGCTCTATAATTTACAAATAGAGCAGGTCTAGACCGCTCTATAATTTACAGATAGAGCAGGTCTAGACCACACTCTCTTTCTCTCCATATCTATCTCTCTCTCGTTCTCTCTCTCTCTCTCTCTATAAATATATATATATATACGCAACGCTTAAGCGCCCGGTGTGTTTTGACTGGAGATGGTGTCAGACTTTAGTCTTCTAGTGTAAAGGCGTCATCCTCAGAAATATGGGGTCACGTCTGGCTCCAAAATACCAAGATGGAGTCGACCACACTGCTACTACCTCGAGGCTTCATAGCAGCAGTCCACGAACCCACGGGTGACGCCAACCTGTGGTCTTACCTGAGACTCGTGAGGCTTCCAGCCAATCATGTAGAGGATCTCAAAGGTGGCAGGGATGGACCCGTCCTCGTTACCGTACATCTCTGAAACATGTTCACACAAACACAGACAGCAATGAACTCAGTCCCTCCAGAAAATAACCTGATTATGCGATCGCGGGGAGGGGGGGAACGCATTTTTTCAAATACGCTGCACTTTTGCCGCATAAATATGCAAAATAACGCGGAGCTTGCATGATTTTATAATCTCCGAATTTTCAATGCAAAAAAGTCCCATATATTTTAGCAGAAAGTTGAAAAAAATTGCGTTTACTTCACACAAGAGCAGCCATTTTCCCCTGTTGCCATGGGAACGCTATGAAGTGACGTAACTACGAGACGATACAAACAGTCTCTTTTTCATCAAACCCCAGTTTTTGCAAATTCCCGCAATTTCATCGCATAAAATTGCACCAAATATTCCGCCTGTTTCAGCGCATTTTTTAAGAAAACGTGCCGCATCATCAAGGATTTTTGCAACAATCACAAAAAAAACTCAGATTTTTCTGGAAGGACTTTAGAACTTTGTCCACCACAGATAACTGATATTTGTGACCCAGCACAGAAAGACGACGACGTTTCTTTACCATCTTATCCAATAAACAGAATACAGTTGTTATTCCACTTTGCATCTTAACCCTCTTGTTGTCCTCGGGTCAAATCTGACCCCTTTAAAAAACGTCTATATCTTAAATATGAGTTTCTTTTTAACCAAATTACCATAAGAAATGGATCGGATTCCTTCCAACGCTCTTTGTAAATACAATTAATCACTTTCATTGAATTTCGGGTGTAAATCTAAATGGTTTCAAATCAGCATCCACTCAACATACAGTATGGTCCTACTATCAGTCCAAATAATTCATAATTTCTGCTTTATTAGCTTCAAATATTAGGTATAATTCTATATAAATGAGGGTTATTGACCATGGATTCCCAAAATTAGTAAAACTAGTAAGGTGGTGGTAGTGAAATAAAAAAATAATAATGCATTGAAAATGTCAAATGTTGAAAAAAGGGTAAAAAAAAAAGAAATAAGTGTTAATCTTTTTGACCCGGGTGGACAACACAAGGGTTACCAAGTAAAGGTAACATTCAGGAAAAACTTTCCCACTCTGGGGGTTAAGGACAGCAGCTTGTGGAAAACAAAGAGGAAGTTAAACAAGCCGAGACGGCAGAAAAGTGTCTATTTAAAGCCGATGTGTCAGTGTGGATAACGATGAGCAAAAGGCACCGGATCAGGTTTAAAAAAAAATAAATAAAGGGAAAAATGAGAACCACGAAAACAGAAGTATCATAAATACAGCCCGATGCAAGCGTCTTCTGCATTCTGGGCGTGCTGGTCTTACAGGGAGGTGTGTTCAGGTGCATTCTGGGCGTGCTGGTCTTACAGGGAGGTGTGTTCAGGTGCATTCTGGGCGTGCTGGTCTTACAGGGAGGTGTGTTCAGGTGCATTCTGAGCGTGCTGGTCTTACAGGGAGGTGTGTTCAGGTGCATTCTGGGCGTGCTGGTCTTACAGGGAGGTGTGTTCAGGTGCATTCTGGGTGTGCTGGTCTTACACGGAGGTGTGTTCAGGTGCATTCTGGGCGTGCTGGTCTTACAGGGAGGTGTGTTCAGGTGCATTCTGGGCGTGCTGGTCTTACAGGGAGGTGTGTTCAGGTGCATTCTGGGCGTGCTGGTGTTACAGGGAGGTGTGTTCAGGTGCATTCTGGATGTGCTGGTCTTACAGGGAGGTGTGTTCAGGTGCATTCTGGGCGTGCTGGTCTTACAGGGAGGTGTGTTCAGGTGCATTCTGAGCGTGCTGGTCTTACAGGGAGGTGTGTTCAGGTGCATTCTGGGCGTGCTGGTCTTACAGGGAGGTGTGTTCAGGTGCATTCTGGGCGTGCTGGTCTTACAGGGAGGTGTGTTCAGGTGCATTCTGAGCGTACTGGTCTTACAGGGAGGTGTGTTCAGGTGCATTCTGAGCGTGCTGGTCTTACAGGGAGGTGTGTTCAGGTGCATTCTGAGCGTACTGGTCTTACAGGGAGGTGTGTTCAGGTGCATTCTGGGCGTGCTGGTCTTACAGGGAGGTGTGTTCAGGTGCATTCTGGGCGTGCTGGTCTTACAGGGAGGTGTGTTCAGGTGCATTCTGGGCGTGCTGGTCTTACAGGGAGGTGTGTTCAGGTGCATTCTGAGCGTGCTGGTCTTACAGGGAGGTGTGTTCAGGTGCATTCTGGGCGTGCTGGTCTTACAGGGAGGTGTGTTCAGGTGCATTCTGGGCGTGCTGGTCTTACAGGGAGGTGTGTTCAGGTGCATTCTGGGTGTGCTGGTCTTACACGGAGGTGTGTTCAGGTGCATTCTGGGCGTGCTGGTCTTACAGGGAGGTGTGTTCAGGTGCATTCTGGGCGTGCTGGTCTTACAGGGAGGTGTGTTCAGGTGCATTCTGAGCGTGCTGGTCTTACAGGGAGGTGTGTTCAGGTGCATTCTGGGCGTGCTGGTCTTACAGGGAGGTGTGTTCAGGTGCATTCTGGGCGTGCTGGTCTTACAGGGAGGTGTGTTCAGGTGCATTCTGAGCGTGCTGGTCTTACAGGGAGGTGTGTTCAGGTGCATTCTGGGCGTGCTGGTCTTACAGGGAGGTGTGTTCAGGTGCATTCTGGGCGTGCTGGTCTTACAGGGAGGTGTGTTCAGGTACATTCTGGGCCTGCTGGTCTTACAGGGAGGTGTGTTCAGGTGCATTCTGGGCGTGCTGGTCTTACAGGGAGGTGTGTTCAGGTGCATTCTGGGCGTGCTGGTCTTACAGGGAGGTGTGTTCAGGTGCATTCTGGGCGTGCTGGTCTTACAGGGAGGTGTGTTCAGGTGCATTCTGGGTGTGCTGGTCTTACACGGAGGTGTGTTCAGGTGCATTCTGGGCGTGCTGGTCTTACAGGGAGGTGTGTTCAGGTGCATTCTGGGCGTGCTGGTCTTACAGGGAGGAGTGTTCAGGTACATTCTGGGCGTGCTGGTGTTACAGGGAGGTGTGTTCCGGTGCATTCTGGGCGTGCTGGTCTTACAGGGAGGTGTGTTCAGGTGCATTCTGGGCGTGCTGGTCTTACAGGGAGGTGTGTTCAGGTGCATTCTGGGCGTGCTGGTCTTACAGGGAGGTGTGTTCAGGTGCATTCTGGGCGTGCTGGTCTTACAGGGAGGTGTGTTCAGGTGCATTCTGGGCATATTGCTATCTTGAGGCAGCGGGAAGATATCTCACCATTGACCAATAAAAACCTCTAAAGTCAGTAATGCAACATTTCATTGTTATTTTAACAGAGAATTAGTAAAATGATCCTTATTACACACACAGGGACACACACTATGCTTGTTACACACACACACAGGGACACACACTATGCTTGTTACACACACACACAGGGACACACACTATGCTTGTTACACACACACACAGGGACACACACTATGCTTGTTACACACACGGGGACACACACTATGCTTGTTACACACACACACACTATGCTTGTTACACACACGGGGACACACACTATGCTCGTTACACACACACACACACACACACACACACACAGGGACGCACACTATGCTTGTTACACACACACAGGAACACACACTATGCTTGTTACACACACAGGGACACACACTATGCTTGTTACACACACAGGGACACATACTATGCTTGTTACACACACAGGGACACATACTATGCTTGTTACACACACAGGGACGCACACAATGCTTGTTACACACACAGGGACACACACTATGCCTGTTACACACATTCAAAAGATTCAAAATAAAAATATGAGGGTGTAAATCCTCGCGCCTGGCTGTTAAAGGGAATGGGAGATGACCTCTGATTGGCTGTTAAAGGGAATGGGAGATGACCTCTGATTGGCTGTTAAAGGGAATGGGAGATGACCTCTGATTGGCTGTTAAAGGGAATGGGAGATGACCTCTGATTGGCTGTTAAAGGGAATGGGAGATGACCTCTGATTGGCTGTTAAAGGGAGTGGGAGAGGACCTCTGATTGGCTGTTAAAGGGAATGGGAGATGACCTCTGATTGGTTGTTAAAGGGAATGGGACAGGACCTCTGATTGGTTGATTGCATGTTACCCAGAACACACCTCGTTAAAGATCGTTAAACGAGGGCCCGTAGTCTTTTAAAATGTTTCTACGATGGCTGCTGGACGGATGTGTGATTTTGGTCTTGGGAGTGCTGCGTCTGATCGCTCTCTTCTTTAAATCCTCACCTTTATAAATAGCTGCTGCTGCTAATATGGTGTCTCTGTGCAGCAGCGACTTCCTGTTCCAGGCACAGTTACTCTCGCCCATACCTACAGAGCACCAAGAAAAACAATCATTTAGAATACAAGTTGGCAGATTTGTTTCAAAGGGTCTGAAAACCAGAGATCTGTAGTAAAATATTGGATTTTAATTGAACACATTTTTAATATAGTGAAATAACAACAACACCCCCTAACGATGATCTCAGAAATGACAATGTGGACAAAGATCGAACGTCGTAGTCTCTAGAGCCGACCGATAAGGATTTTAAGGCTGATACCGAGACAAATATTTGGTTATTTAAAAAAAAGATATGCCGATATAGATATATATATACTGTATATATATACAGTGGGTACGGAAAGTATTCAGACCCCTTTAAATTTTTCACTCTTTGTTTCATTGCAGCCATTTTCCAAAAATCAAAAAAGTTCATTTTAGTTCTCAGTAATGTACACTCAGCACCCCATCTTGGACAGAAAAAAACAGAAATGTAGAAATTTTTGCAAATTTATTAAAAAACAAAAACTGAAATATCACATGGTCATAAGTATTCAGACCCTTTGCCGTGACCCTCATATGTAACTCAGGTGCTGTCTATTTCTTCTGATCATCCTTGAGATGGTTCTACACCTTCATTGGAGTCCAGCTGTGTTTGATTATACTGATTGGACTTGATTAGGAAAGCCACACACCTGTCTATATAAGACCTTACAGCTCACAGTGCATGTCAGAGCAAATGACAATCATGAGGTCAAAGGAACTGCCTGAGGAGCTCAGAGACAGAATTGTGGCAAGGCACAGATCTGGTCAAGGTTACAAAAAAATTTCTGCTGCACTTAAGGTTCCTAAGAGCACAGTGGCCTCCATAATCCTCAAATGGAAGACGTTTGGGACGACCAGAACCCTTCCTAGAGCTGGCCGTCCGGCCAAACTGAGCTATCGGGGGAGAAGAGCCTTGGTGAGAGAGGCAAAGAAGAACCCAATGGTCACTGTGGCTAAGCTCCAGAGATGCAGTCGGGAGATGGGAGAAAGTTGTAGTAAGTCAACCATCACTGCAGCAATCCACCAGTCGGGGCTTTATGGCAGAGTGGCCCGAAGGAAGCCTCTCCTCAGTGCAAGACACATGAAAGCCCGCATGGAGTTTGCTAAAAAACACCTGAAGGACTCCAAGATGGTGATAAATAAAATCCTCTGGTCTGATGAGACCAAGATAGAACTTTTTGGCCTTAATTCTAAGCGGTATGTGTGGAGAAAACCAGGCACTGCTCATCACCTGTCCAATACAGTCCCAACAGTGAAGCATGGTGGTGGCAGCATCATGTTGTGGGGGTGTTTTTCAGCTGCAGGGACAGGACGACTGGTTGCAATCGAGGGAAAGATGAATGCGGCCAAGTACAGGGATATCCTGGACGAAAACCTTTTCCAGAGTGCTCTGGACCTCAGACTGGGCCGAAGGTTTACCTTCCAACAAGACAATGACCCTAAGCACACCGCTAAAATAACGAAGGAGTGGCTTCACAACAACTCCGTGGCTGTTTTTGAATGGCCCAGCCAGAGCCCTGACTTAAACCCAATTGAGCATCTCTGGAGAGACCTGAAAATGACTGTCCACCAACGTTTACCATCCAACCTGACAGAACTGGAGAGGATCTGCAAGGAGGAATGGCAGAGGATACCCAAATCCAGATGTGAAAAACTTGTTGCATCTTTCCCAAAACGACTCATGGCTGTATTAGATCAAAAGGGTGCTTCTACTAAATACTGAACAAAGGGTCTGAATACTTATGACCATGTGATATTTCAGTTTTTGTTTTTTAATAAATTTGCAAAAATTTCTACATTTCTGTTTTTTTCTGTCCAAGATGGGGTGCTGAGTGTACATTACTGAGAAATAAAATGAACTTTTTTGATTTTTGGAAAATGCCTGCAATGAAACAAAGAGTGAAAAATTTAAAGGGGTCTGAATACTTTCCGTACCCACTGTATATATTTTTTTTTTTAATTCCCTAACATTAGTTATTTGTAGTTATGTATGAGTTCTCACAGTTCTCATCCAAATATATTAAAGTTCTGATAAATAAAAATATTGAAACTTAAAGTCCTTTGAAAAAAAAAAAATCAGTGTTGCTAACAGGGACGTTGTAGAGCGTCCTCTGGAGGACAGACTATGCAACGCCATCACTAACAGGGACGTTGTAGAGCGTCCTCTGGTGGACAGACTATGCAACGCCATCACTAACAGGGACGTTGTAGAGCGTCCTCTGGTGGACAGACTATGCAACGCCATCACTAACGGGGACGTTGTAGAGCGTCCTCTGGTGGACAGACTATGCAACGCCATCACTAACGGGGACGTTGTAGAGCGTCCTCTGGTGGACAGACTATGCAACTCCATCACTAACGGGGACGTTGTAGAGCGTCCTCTGGAGGACAGACTATGCAACACCATCACTAACAGGGACGTTGTAGAGCGTCCTCTGGTGGACAGACTATGCAACGCCATCACTAACGGGGACGTTGTAGAGCGTCCTCTGGTGGACAGACTATGCAACGCCATCACTAACGGGGACGTTGTAGAGCGTCCTCTGGAGGACAGACTATGCAACACCATCACTAACAGGAACGTTGTAGAGCGTCCTCTGGTGGACAGACTATGCAACGCCATCACTAACAGGGACGTTGTAGAGCGTCCTCTGGTGGACAGACTATGCAACGCCATCACTAACAGGGACGTTGTAGAGCGTCCTCTGGTGGACAGACTATGCAACGCCAACACTCATAACATGGTTGACCGTCCGTTTTTATTTTTTAAATATTCCTTTATCAGAATTATTTATTTGTCATTATAAATGATTCTGATATATATATATATATATATATATATATATATATATATATATATATATACCGATAGATTGGGATATGCTTAATATTGGCCAACTATATTACCCCCCCCAGAAATCTGAACTGTCCCTTTCGTTGGAGCTCGATTTCAACCTAACTAACGAAACTAAAGTAAAATTTGACACTAAAAGGTTCCATCTTGAATTAAGACACTTTAACGGAGTCACATGTTGACACGGAGCAGTTTGTACCTTGTAGGTCGGTCATGACTTCAGTGATTCCTGGATAGTTAACCTGAACCTCATCTACGTCCTGAAACACAGAGACAGACAGTAAGTTGACTGTAAACCTGTAAAAAATAATCGTAGAGGACACATTTACTGTATGTGTTCTCCGATATCATCAGTTTTTTATTTTTCAGTCTGGCTTTATTTCCATTTTACAAATCACCATCACCGAACCCACCAGACTCCTGTAAATAATCACTACTTTTAGCATGTATAGAGCAGCATATCTCCACCAGACTCCATGTAAATAATCACTACTTTTAGCATGTATAGAGCAGCATATCTCCACCAGACTCCATGTAAATAATCACTACTTTTAGCATGTATAGAGCAGCATATCTCCACCAGACTCCTGTAAATAATCACTACTTTTAGCATGTATAGAGCAGCATATCTCCACCAGACTCCATGTAAATAATCACTACTTTTAGCATGTATAGAGCAGCATATCTCCACCAGACTCCAAGTAAATAATCACTACTTTTAGCGTTATAGAGCACCATATCTCCACCAGACTCCATGTAAATAATCACTACTTTTAGCGTGTATAGAGCAGCATATCTCCACCAGACTCCATGTAAATAATCACTACTTTTAGCGTGTATAGAGCAGCATATCTCCACCAGACTCCATGTAAATAATCACTACTTTTAGCGTTATAGAGCACCATATCTCCACCAGACTCCATGTAAATAATCACTACTTTTAGCGTGTATAGAGCAGCATATCTCCACCAGACTCCATGTAAATAATCACTACTTTTAGCGTGTATAGAGCAGCATATCTCTACCAGACTTCATGTAAATAATCACTACTTTTAGCGTGTATAGAGCAGCATATCTCCACCAGACTTCATGTAAATAATCACTACTTTTAGCGTGTATAGAGCAGCATATCTCCACCATACTCCATGTAAATAATCACTACTTTTAGCGTGTATAGAGCAGCATATCTCCACCAGACTCCATCTAAATAACCACTACTTTTAGCGTGTATAGAGCAGCATATCTCCACCAGACTCCATGTAAATAATCACTACTTTTAGCGTGTATAGAGCAGCATATCTCCACCAGATTCCATCTAAATAATCACTACTTTTAGCGTGTATAAAGCAGCATATCTCCACCATACTCCATCTAAATAATCACTACTTTTAGCGTGTATAGAGCAGCATATCTCCACCAGACTCCATCTAAATAATCACTACTTTTAGTGTGTATAGAGCAGCATATCTCCACATGTAAATGGGTGAATTAAGAGTTTATTCCAACCAGACCAGAGTGGTGATTGTTGGAACAGTGGAAAGATGAACCAAGACGGCTTTTAGTAGTTTAATTTAGTTCCTGTCCATTTTGAATGAAGTGTGTTTTACGATGATAAAAGTAGTGATTATTTACATGGAGTCTGGTGGGTTTGGTGATGGTGATGTCGGGGCTGTTTCATGTTAAACTAAAAGGATCTTACTCTTTAACTAAAAGGTCTATCTCTGTAGGGATCCATCCCATAATGTTGTCAGACACTTAGAATAATAATCTGTAAGCGGCAACATCTGAATTTTTTGTGGAGGCAACATCTGAATTTTTTGTGGACGCAAACTGACGGTGCGCAATTGCCCAATAATGTTACACTGCAGCTTGTTTCTGGCTTAATTCTGGACCAATTTCAAAGATCATTGTTCATCATCGTTGTTCCCATCAGTCAAAAAACACACATGGGACAACAGGGTCCAGGTTGAAAAAAAACCCCAAAGTAACCCTTTAAATTTAAAACAAAGTCAACCTGGCGTTCCTCACCACAGTGAGCATGTTGAAG